>VOMN01123044.1:0-20633 GCA_014899125.1 Orchestia grillus
TGTACCAGGTGTGGTACGAGTGTAGAGAGAAAGGACGGTACAAGTGTTTATGTTGAAAAGTAACAACCCTATTCTACAGATTGCTACAACAAATATACTACGGATCAAAGCAACGCACAGCTCTTTTGGTGACCAGGTCAATCGAGAATAATCTGATAACATCAGTACTAATGCTTCGGCACAAGATAATATCGATGAAAAATCGTAGTCAAATTAGAACTGCAGTAAAATTTTCACCTTCAGACTAGCTCAAAGTAAAAATGACTCGAATCCAATCATGTGCTAAGCTGTTCACCATAGCAATAACTTAGTGTGACAGAAATGACCTTAACGCGTTGCAGGACAGGGTTGTGAGAGCAGGTCTCCTCCGCCATGATGGCGGCAGCACAGTGCATCGAGTAGCCGAGCTGCCACACTGGCTTCGCGGGGAGGTTAGTGTCGGCCTCGGTGCCGTCGGGGAGGGGCGTGGCATGAGCTATTCCAATATGCTTTCGATCGTCATCCGAAGAATGGGAGTCACAAACTTCTTTCCTTCCGCTCATCTGAAAATATTCACGTGTGTGTAGCGAAGTATGTACAACGTAAGTGTACGTATAAGCACAAAATAAATTCATTAACTCTTTGGTCTGCGCAACAAAGGCAACCTGCATTATGTCATCGACCTCACACGTTTGCACTCCGCGTACGATAAATGAACATTAAAATGAGTTGCAATATTTTAGACACTGAAAGCGGGTTTCAAAGAGTGACATTGAAAAGTCATCATTTATTAAAGAACAAATAGATGCAGCAAAAATTGGACCATTTAGGAAACGGCCAAGCACTACCTTTACGCTATGCACCTTGGCTCGTTTGAATAAGAGAAATAGCTAGCATTCATTGATAGAGAACAGAAAATTAGTAAAATCTGAGAGCTTATCGCACTGACACTTTTCCCAAATATAGGCATCATATTTACCCCCAAAGTAGAGCTCTAAAAGATCATAAAATCGATTTGCGCAAGAATTATGAATTTGTACGAGGGGAACAGCAGGTGCTTCTGATAAACAACAAATTTTAAGATCGAATGTGCTGGTTTATTAATGACAAATACATTTAGCTTTCGCCTCTTGATGATTATAATTCAAGACAAAGTGAAAGGTAAACTAAAAATTCATTAAAAATTATGAAGACCGTTTTTTATTAAGAAATCAACTAAGATAAAAAATTGAACCAGATTATAAGTGAGGCAGACAAAATAAGGTTAGAGTAACACACCATACACATAAACGGATCCTACAACCACTTCAGCATAACCACAACGAAGTTAGACACCATCTTTAACCAGCTTCGAGAATTGCACACAACCACCAACATAATCAGCGTACAAACTCGAAGGGACGAATCACAAAAATTTATCATCTACGATCGAACTTGGACGAATAATTTATTTACTTGGTAAACTGCTCAGTATTGTCAGTATTTTATACGGAACTGTCACTACAAAACTTAAGAAAGAGGTACATCCCGAGCCCCTTGCAGAAACCGAGTTATAGCAATCGCGCTACGGCTTGACCACTTGCTCCTGACTACCTAAAACATTAAGCCCTTTTTTTTAAGCCAGACGACGGCTTTGCAAGTTCACGATGGTGAGCCGGTGGCTCTCACTGGTCTACTCCATCCATGATGAGTTTTACCAGCACGGTTGAAAATCATGTTTCAAGAAGGCAGTCGCATTACGCAGCCATGCTCTGGGACGATGCATTATTGACCGAATAATGCCCGTAAACGTACTTACATAACCCCACTTGGGTCGGCAGTCTTTTCAGACTTAAGCACATTATAAAAGTAATATTTTTGCTGGGATTCTTGCTTCGTACCATGCGCTCCGACGTACAAATGCCTAACGCTTAAAAATTGTTACTTTAAGCATAGTTCGGAAGTGCTCTAAATAAAATGCGCCCCTCGTGCTTTCAAAAGCTTTCAAGTGTAATTCGAACCACTGCCGGACAACGAAGGTTGCAAACCAAAAGCCAACCTGGAGCACAAGCGAGAGGCACGCAGGGAAGAACGTCATGAGCAGGACGTAGTTGACGAGGATCGAGAGCACCGCAAATTGGCATATTTGCTCCAACCGGCGCACACCTGCAATGCATGCGGAATTTTCTTCATAACGGATAAATTTGTATTATAATTTTAAATTCAAATCTGTGAAGCAATATGACATTTCTAAACGAACGGACGAATTTCTTGTTTTTAATTGAATATGTGTTAGAGCATCTCTCGCACAAAGCATTAGTTTGACGATTGTGTGTCAGGCAACTCCTTCACCGTAACTAGACAATGCCACAGTAACACTGTTTGATCCAAAATCTAACGAAAAATTCGGAATAATTTCAAATTCCTCAAAACGGTAATTTTAATTCACCAACTTGCAATTTAACAAATTGTTTTTAACCGGCATTTAACAAGTAACTGTTACACAATATTTAAATTATCAAAGCATTATACCCATGACAAGCAAACTATTTTAACAACATTATTAAGGTACATCATTTAAATTGAGCATCATTAGATTACATTTAAACTAACGCACTATTCTACCTGCAATATGCGAACTCCCTTTCATAGCCTTATCAAGATATATCATTCAAATCAAGTAACATTAAAGTACATTAACATAAACAAATTCTTACCTTTACGGAAACAGACCCAGTTAAATGACCTCATCTAGATACACCATTCAAATCAAGTCCCATCAAGTTGCATTTGAATAACCGAACTCTAATCCACACCTCGTTCCCCAGCCTCGCATAAGTCCCACGCGAGTGTGCGCGAGCAACTGACCCGACAGAGAGCCGGCGCCCACCAGCAACGCCTCAACACAGGTGTCGAGCGAGAGGCCGGGCCCCAGCAGCGCCAGGCCCTCCCCGATGCTGAGCACAGCCTCCCGCGTGCACCGCGTCCCTAGCGCCAGCGACGACAGTCTGCTGATCTTGCTCAGGTCCATCACCAACAGGAAGAAAAACACAGCCTCTCTGAAAGCAAGAATGGAACGTGGAACGCAGAACAACGTGAGGGAAATGTCGAAGTATAGAGGACTGAATCCTCCCCCATAACAAGAGAGAGAGTATGATGTCTTTCTCAGAATAATGTTAATATTTAAGTAAGGTTGAGGCTCTCAAAGCTGGCTTATGCGTCATTAAGGAAGGACGAAAATATTACAACACAGAACAAAGAATGGCGATCTTACCAGTTTGTAAATTTTATACAATTCTGCACAAAAAAACTCAAGCTTGAAATTCTTCGAATCGCTTTCAAAACTTCTGTCCAGCTGCACGTTCAAACGAGTGTTCTGACTAATTTCCACGAACTGTCAAAATTTACATCCTTGTATACCAATAGCAAGTGTATCAGTTAATGTAGATATATGTCTCAATCCATAACCCATTGATGAATGGCGTTTCGTTTTTGAACACCTGATGGTGATATTACCCAATCAAGGCATAAGTATGAAATACGAAGAAAAATAAAATGTTTCGAGTATTAGAGAGTTTTACAATTTCATATTGGAAGAACTCGTAAATGACTCACGAATGGAATACAATTAATTTATTGTAGTTTTTAATTCAGCTACTCAGGACCTTGAGTGTCTACTGCTTGCTGTCCCATTTGCAGAATCTACGATTTTGGTAGTGAACGATATTCCAGTTTCGTATACGACTTCTGATATAAATAACCCTTCAACTAGTTCGTAAACAATTATCAAGTTTACCGAGAGTAGAGTTTACGCGTTAATGGGTCACTGAACGCCACACCGCTCACGTGAACGACTGAGCTACGCACTTGAGGTCGGCCAGGCTGCACCCCAACAGCTGCACCACGCAGCAGCTGAAGATGACGCTGGCGAACACCACGAAGAGCCCCGCAATGCCTGGGAAACGAGCAACGAACGCGTGATAAAATGGCCAGCGTCTCTAACCTGCCGTCAAGATTTAATGTAATGAACGGTGGTTCTTTTCATCAAAGAAGCGTTCTGTGATGAGGTTCACACACCATAAAACATGGAATGGCTCACTGGGGGATGCTTCTCGTAAAGGTATTCAAGAATTGCTACAAAGGACATGCAGAATACCAAACCAAAGGCTGAAACTCTCTGCAATCTGAAAGCTATCATTATTCACTAATGATATCCGTTCCGTTATATGGGACATTATTTACTTCAGAAATAGTTTCGGACGAGATATACGCTTAAAGAAATATTCAATGTCCGTTAGGAAACCCCATACATACCCAAAAAGAAAGAAGGAAAGGTCTCCAAATCTTCTCATCAATAATAAAACAATGAACCAATCTATACCAAATTTAAGATTGAGGGATTACTAGAAAATGAGTGACTGCTAGCATGATTGAGGTTACCTAAATTTGATACCTATTTTCAGGTGCTCTGCAATCACATATTACACAATATTTTAGGGTTAATATTTCACTTTTCGTGCTTAGCAATCACAATTAGAAGTTTCATCGCAACTTGTGCATTTTAATTTCAAGGCTGTCATCTTACTAATTGAAAACCCGCTGTACCATGCTCTGTGAGACCGATTTTAGAATGAACGATTTTTTTTCTTTTTTTCCCTTTTAATTACAATCTAAAAGAGTGCAACATACTGTTAACTGAGACGCATCGACCAGCGCAAATTATTTCGTTTAGTAAATGAGTAGAGCAGAAGTGAGAAGTAATTGTGCTCCGTTAGAGGTCACCGAAGCAGCACATCGGCGACCTCTTTTTAGACAAAGAAAAATAAGACCAAATTAACAAAAACTATTAGCCCCTTCACTGGCAGATTTCGTAGAGAAAACTTTAAATTTTCAGTCTTTTCATATGCTTCCACGTATGAGAACATTATATTATGGTTGGTCTCAACCAAGGGAAGTCATGGAAAGATGAGTGAATTCACTCAAAGCGTTTTGCTTAGATCGATAAATTTGTTTCCTTTACTCGTTCAAAGTTGTAAAATACAAGCGGACATAACCGAGCTAACTCGTTCTTGCCAGGGAAAAATGCGAGTTTCTCTCATTCTCACAGCAATTAGTAACGACTTCTGCTACATGCACCTGACAGCTCTGATAAAAGTTACTAGTAAAAATTGCCAACTACATAGAACACGCAATATTACATACGTCTGTGAGGAGGTTGAACATTTTGCATAAACCTTTAAAAATATAAATATAAAAGAAACATCTACAAAAATAGTTACCTTACAAGGTACTTGCTTAGAGGATCAAGTTAACTAAGTAAAGCTAACCACTCATTTACACCGCTCAAAAAGTATTATAGAGATGAAGCGCTTCTGAAAGCCTTCTATTGATCATGACTGTTTACTTGACTTGCAAAGAAAAAACATCTTCTACTTCTTACACACCCACAAAGAATCAAAGGCTGTCCACGGAGAAATCAACACTCTTTTCACGTGTTACTCATCCCACAAAAGTATTTAGGTTTAAGACTACATACACCAAAAATTTTCGTATACGAAATCGCTGACAACAGTACACGGGTTTCGAAGCTTCGCCATTGTGCGTCACACGTCTCTCCTTCACCCCAAGTACCCCGACTGAACCGACCGAGGATGAGCCTGGAGCCCTGTCGGTGCAGCACTCGGAACTGGTGGTAGGTGTAAAGCATCGCTCCGCACCGCATTGCTGTCATCACCCACACGTCCACGCCGTCATAGTCTGCAGAGCTGCTCCCCTGACACGTTCAAATATACGTTAATGAAAGCGTGCATCATGCTGACATGTTTCATTTTTACATATAAAATTGATTCGTCACTTGCATTGGATTTTCACAGGCAAACTTCGATTTCCAACAACGTGTAGCTGAAAGCAATAAATAATATATTGTTGATGCTAAATAAATACACAGGTACAAAACCTATTGCGTTAGTCCACTATTGTCAATCAGATCTTAAATATCATTGTCTGCTTCTTAAACTTCTCAAAAAATAGAACGAAATCACCTCTAGAATTTTTTTGCGTAAATGTGATAGCGATTTTATGTTTATTCAGAGAGAAACCTTGTGAGCGTGGCAGGGCTGGTGGGGGGAGGAGGAGGAGGAGTCGGGCTGGGTCATGACGGCTACTGTGGCCGTGATGAGCAGGAACATCACCTCCCAAGGCTTCTGGGCGCAGAGCTCGCCGTGTGCCCTGCACCACCGCGCCACCAGACCACTCATTGCTGCAACACAAGGCATTGTTGAACTCGTGCAACAACAGAGGCAGTACGTTATAATCGGCAGACTATCGCGTTGTACCACCAGGCCATTCATCGGCGCAGCCAAGGTTGTCTTCGTTACACTTACAAATCCCAGGTGACGTTATAGTATCTATTGTTATATGACACTAATACGCATACTTTAGTTGCATACGTTCATGAACGAATCTTTCTTTTATGTTCACGTACATTACTATTAAACTCACGTCTCCAAAAAAATAACTACAGAATAGTATACTTCAACGGTTACTTTAACATTTTACCCTCCCCATGCGAACAGCTGACACAGATTCTTGGTATCGAAATAATTCACAAATCACGAGCGTGTATCGAATGAAGGAGCACCGATCAACGACATCGGGTTGAAAACCTTGCAGAAAATCACGAGTTACTTGCTTCTATTTTCCCGTTCCCGCAAATGAATCATTCAACGTGGAGCAGTGAACACAGATCAATCACAAGTCTGCGTAGATTATTAGTTGGTTTAAAGCTCTCAATGCACATGAAATGTGATCCTAAGAGAGCGAAAAGAAGGGATCATTCAGTATAGCTACACTTCAGAAAACCTGGAATCTATGCACAGGTGTGTTCCATTACAAGATCCCCGGCGTATAGTAGAAAGTTAACAAAAAAGAGGAGGGAAAATGAAAGAAAAGGATGAAAAGATAAATAATAATCAGCGTAGAAAGCATGAAAATGGAAAGAAGTAAAAGGGGCACAGAAGATATGCGCTTATTTTTGTTTGAAATAATATAATGCATGAATCGTTCAAACTCTTCATAAGCTGTTATTTTAACGACGAGGCTGTGTTCAGCTTTATACGGAAAATCAGCTGCAACCCTGATTATATATGCAATAAGGCTGCATTTAGCATCTCACAAACAAGTAGCACCATCCTTATGAAACGTATTTTTTTAAGAACGTTGTCCTATAAAGGGTAATCATGTCATATTGTTCGACTGTTTTTCAACCTGTGTACAGTAATATAAAATTGATGAGGTTCGAATGCAAAATATTTTTTATAAATATGACCAATTTTATCAGAATGACCTCGACTTAGAAGCTTCTAATTGATTAACAATTTTGTGCATCCACACACTTAGCTAATAAAACTTAAAACTTATACGACGCGTACTGTTCAGCGATTGTCTACCAAGCTCAGAGAAAGGGTACGCGCAAAAATTGTTATTTGTAAGCATTTTTATCTGAATCGATTTTCCACGACAATTTTCGCATTGATTTTGTAAAATTTAGTTCGACTTACATTAATTCTGTAAGAAATACTACTTCACTTTACGTATGTTCGGTTATATTGCAACAGTATTTCACAAATATCAACCTTTTACAGGATTATCTCCAGCGAAGAACAACTATCGCCAAGCCCAAGAGTGGCACTAGCGGCAGCAGAGAACGGGGACGAATTTCACGCCAAAGCTCAATGAGTGGCGGTATTGGCGCATGCCTTCACCGCATGGCCATCTGCAGTAGGCCTACTATTGGCTTCGAGTTGGCCAGGAGCCCTGCCGTGATAACGGTAGCCTGCAGGCAGTGGGTTATCTTACACTAAAAACAAAGGATAAATCGCCCCTCAGCTCAAGAGTCTCGTCACGCCATGCGTCCAAATATTCAATTTTCACATTTATTGGGGAGAAATTCTAATCATACCATGTGACAAAATTTATCAATAAGTTTTTGTGAGAGGCTATATTTATAGTGAATTTTGGTCAAAGCCTGACGTAATGGAAGCGGTGTATAAGAAAGCGGTAATTTTAGAATTTCGTTCAGCAGGAAAAGTAACAAGAGCACCTCAACGAGCTGAAACACAAAACTGAAACTAGTGCACCAAGTTACTACGTCAACTGAGATCAAGCAGAAGTCAGAAATACAGAAACGAGAAAGAATTAACCTATTTTATGACCCAATAAAAGGCAAATCCTTACAACTAACGTGTTCACCATACCGAACACAACTGATAAGAACATGCTAAAAAAGACCCGAAACATTTCGACGAGGGCAGACTCAATCAGAATACAAGCACAATACACAAAATTTCCATTGGACACTAAATGCTTCCTGTATGGTGCACACACACCTCAGCAGCGCACGTTTTAAACAGGACTCGCACATCTACGTAAAGGATTCAGGCATTTAACTCTCGATGCCAAATACACGTGCGAAATCACAGGGAATTATTAAAATAATTCGGGTAACATTTCTCATGGAAGGACCAAGCCTAGTTTCATGGTCAACAACGCAAACGATTAGGTGCGATATCTTTAGTTTTATTTCGCAGACTAGTTTTAATACAATGACTTATTATACGTAATTGGTGACTGGCTCTACATAGGATACTGCTCAAATAATGGTGACCGTAAAGAGTTTTGCAACAGTATTTAGAATAACTAATAATGATTACCAAGTGGACTTTGGATACTTCCTTCAACTTTTCGTCGAAAATCTCAAACGCATACGTTACGCTTGAAGAAATTATGATTCCTCATATTATAATAATCCATCTTACAGCAGGAACTTCAACGCACGTTTACAATAAGTGGTCTTATAATGTATGGGCAATTTGAAGCTTTCTAATCAATTTAAAAAAAACATAACCCATATCGCTCGTAGCAGAATCAGTTTGTTACTGAAAAATATTGATCGAGCGTTCAATGACACTAATTTCTGTTTTCAAAAGGTTGAGTGGAGCAATACTCGACTATTTAAAGTTACTGGAAATTGATTTTGTGTTAGACACAGAGGTATCAAAGAGGAGCTTCATGGAATACACAATAGACAAACTAATAAAAATATTCAAGAGCTGAACAAATTTAAATTATTCAAAGCTGTTCAACAGCCTACAAATCAACAATAAAATGCAACTGCGTATGTCGTACTCAAGAGAAGAGGCGTCCTATAGAAGTGCTCTAAGAATAAATGCATAGATCGCTTACGTCAGATAGAGTTCTGTCGATTAGGCGGACGCACCCACACGACTTGGCTTCCCATTTCAGATAAGTATAGCGTGACAATGCAAGCGCGGCCGCAATACAATGCAAGCTATATAATTTGATGTGTTTGTCCCCAGATATCTCAAGATGCTTCAGTAGTTTCGCTGAGCCTTTGAAGAAGATTGTTTGTTGAATTTGTGAATAGTCCAGGATTATCTCGGTAAAGATGCTTCGTCTTTGAAAACGAAGACAACATTCAAGCCCATAAAAGTACAATGCTTCCGCAGGAAACCTTGCCTTCGCCGTTAGCATATGAGAAGGATGCTGCGAAGTATTCAAGGCTGGCCCTTCTAATATTGATGAAGTAACCAATGCAGCTTTTTTATGTCTTGAAATCTATTCAGTCTACGGAGAATGAACTAAAAAAGCTAAATAAAAATGAAAATTCATCTCCTTTTTTCAAAGCAAGAAATTCATAATTGCAGTTTGGTAAAAAGTGAACGTGTTTTATTAAATACTCGCGTCTGTTGAATTTGCATAGACAATAGACAAACTGGGTCTCAAAATTTGGACACAAAACCACGCCCAAAAACTAGCGCTAGTTGCACGTACAGTCGTTATTTAGGGACACTTCAATATCACCGTCGACTTACAGCAACACACTAAAATCTGAAGGAATAAAACGAGCCACAACTCAGCCTACCGCACGAAGACTCTGGACAGGTCTAATTACTGCGAGGCGAGTGTACATACCTGAACACTCATTATAAAAAGCCTAGCATAACCCACTTGTACGCTTTTCTATTCAAGAGAATCAGACGAAATTTTTTAGTATACCTATATATATACATATATATACGGGTCATTAATATATATATTATATATACAATAAATACATAATATACATATTAATGATATGCGAACCGATGAAACCGTGTGGCTATGGGTGATGGGAAGATGCCCACAAATACACGACACGAGTCATTATTGATTTTCTAAACTCTTATTTTTTAGACTATCGGGAAATACGAAACAATGCCCTGCTCACAGCAAACACTAACCTGACGACCATTTCTTGGCGATTAAAACAAAGCGTTGGACAAAATTGAGATTACTTTCAACGCTAGTCATTATAAATCCCAGCAATTCAGAATATTGATCAAAATATACCATTGTGAATAAACAAACACTGGGACACGTAGCCAAGAACCAACCAGCGATAATATTTGGATCAGCTCTCCCTGCTAAAACGAAAACGAATGACAACGTGACAAACGGCAGTAGGGGTCATGTTCTCATTTCACATCTCCTTAAAATTCCATCTCATCGAAGAATTCATGACAAACTTTGCGTATACAACCAAAGAATTGCACTATCAGCGTGGAATGACTAAATCTATGAAAACCTCGCGGATCAACAACACTGAAACGTCGAAGTGATGACCCTGCCCTACCCCGCACTCCAATACAAAGTCGGTAGGTGCAACACAAAGCCTGACCTCAGGTCCGCTGCACACACTATTGCATCACGATACGCCGAGACCGGCAGACTACACCCAGCGCCTAACGCCACCCGCAAGACTATACTTACTGCAACGTTAAGTAAGATCGAGGCCTTGACCGGGTCTGTGGTGGTGAACGTGAGGAACATCGTTCCAACTGCGCGCCACTCGGTTCACAACAACATATTAGGCTTCCACGCATGTGGAGGTAGAGCACTTGCAGCCACAAAGGCAAGATATGTAGTATCTAAATTCCAAATGTGAAGTCGCACTGTTGCATCATGGAGGAATCTCCCCGTACAAAAAGTTCATAGGCTAGTGAAAGGATATTCCGCGGATATCAAAAATACGAAAACAAACTCAGGATGCGACGATGTCATCTAGCGCTCACTGCGACAATTCGGAGAGCGTCCTCACCATTCACGGTGTGCTCCACATGAAAATTTGGAATGGAAAGTACACTAATTTCTCTTTCACAGTGAACATGGACAAACGTGCGGCAAAAAATAACCTCAGACACAACGAGAACATTTTTCACTTAAAAAGTAAATACTAAAAGGGAGATGATGCTCATGTGTAACTGCCAAGGAAGGAAATGGAAGTAAAACGTTTCGAGTAAGCACAATTTCCAAGCACGCTCTGGCGTGATACACACGGCACTGCGCAGAGAAAGGGAAAGTTCTGTTTTCACAAAGGGCCAGCGAGCGGCTCTGCATGGGAACACCCCGTTGACGATGACAGAATGTCAGAGAATTCTTAAACATGGGATAATTTAGGAGTTACACCGCAGAAAGCGTTGAATTCTAATAAAAGCTCTCGAATGGCAAAGAAGCAAAACGAAATAGGCATATAGGTAAGGTAATGGAAGCGAAAATGATGTTTATCTCATATTTTGGATCGGCTCGTAACGAGAAGAAATTCAAGCTTTGAGTCGCAAATAAAATCTCGTCCTCAATTTACCACAGGATGACTTAACTTGTAGAACTTTCCGTTCAAGAGTAATGGCATTTCTCATGAAGTTATATGTTACTGAAGTGAATGTATCTACACGATTAATTCAGATCGATAATTCATTTTCACTTTTATTTTCCATTCTAATTTTCACAGTGTTATAGCCCATAGTTCTTTACGCGTGACGCATTTATACATATATCAACTGGGCAAACGACGACAAGGAATTCGTTTAGTTCGTTCAAGAGAAATCTTATTTCTGGCGTCAGGACTTCTCATCCCACCACACAAAAATGCAGAGCCTAGCAGCAAAGTTGCGTTCACAACACACGAAATTGCAGATCATTTGACGACCTCATGTTCAATCAGAACATCACACGGCCTTGCTTTTCGCAATAAATAAAATGTCGAGATTAAGTTCCCATCACTCGATGCAATTCGTAGAATTTGCTTCTAAAAACGACTGAGTCACCAAAGTAGTCAAGGTTTCGTTAAAAATCCGACAGCCTGGTGATAATGCACGCAAAAAAATTAAAATATAACAACAGTTCCCCGTGTGACTAAATCACGCGCTAGTGTATTTTAGTCTCCCTGCGAAACTAGTGATTTCGCCGCGTCGTGTCAACAGATTGAGATTCGAACCTTTGGAAGAAACTCGAGTAGCACTCGGTCAGAATCAATAACCATCCAGGTGCAAGTACACCTCCTTGAGGCAAAAAACGACATCAGCATTATGTGCACCCAAGGAGCCAGATCACATGGCACTGCACGAGTAAATTAGGTGCGAGCAGGAGGGAAATTCTGCTACTGTACTGGATAAAATGAGAGAAAAGTAAAGAATAAGAGAGCATAAAGCGCCTCATGAAATGCAGGCGTTGGCGCGACCGACACGGCCGAGATCCGCTGACGACCAAATAGAAAGTAAGGGAGCTGCGTCATACGGCAGGCGTACTGCCTCGATCTACTCGACATCACAAATATGTCACCCACACGCACCAGCTCGTGCAGGCAACGTTCACGGCCGTGTGCACACTAACTCTGACAAAAATAGAAACATTCCCAATTGGAAATGGCTCGACCTTCGCGCTCATATACGAACAATGCACGTAAAGCGAAGTACACGTACTATCATTTGCTGTGAATGGCATTCCGAGTCATGCGTTGTAAACGTGAATTTTTCCCGTAACCGATCCAGTTGACCAGCTTCCAATGACCTTGGTGCTCAACCGTAAAAATTCATTCAAGTCTCATCCTACACTGGTAAAGCCAACTACTGAACCTTCAATTATAATGGTTGAAATGACATCAGTTGTACTACATAGTAACTCCTGCGTTGAGATTTACAATCTGGTAAACTGAACGATTTTCAAGCTAAATAAAAACTCCTCACGCAAGTGAAGCCACCGCAGCACAAATAAGCCTTTCGATTGAGCCGTACCGTGCACACATGGCGCTCACTGAATCGCGGACGTACATAACACTGGCAAGAAATGCGCAATAGATGAGTTACAAAGCCCTCACTCAAAGTTCTGGATCGAATTACAAGCGACCAGCACACAGCATTACACAACACCTGCAATGCAGATCACCAGTCACGATCCAAAAGCAGACGCTAGTAGTCAAACTCTGGTCCCGCCCACGGGGCTTTGACCAAACTCCCAAATACTGCCTGAGGGGGGCAAACGAGAACTTGTATGATGCCGCTCGAGAATAAATCAAAATAGGACCAACTCATTTGATCGTTCGACCCAAATATTACTAGAGTAATTGTAGTAGTTAACATTCAATGCTGTTCACCCTAGTTAAATATTAAATAAAAATTAAATATTAAACCGTAAAATTCCTAAAGTTTATTATTCTCGGCAGAGGTCCTCGTCAAGAGGTCGGTTGCAGGGAGGGGCGATCTATCTCACGACAGAGGAGAATAAATGAAAATATTAATATTAATCGCTCGCAACAGGAAAATTAACAAAAGTCTCCCGTAACACATGTTGGTGACGTTGCAGTAACTAGGGTTACTAATGAGACGAGCTCTGTCTCGTCTCAGTGGAGCACCTCAAACGGACACGTTTGATCAAGACATTTTATTCAGCGCATCTAGGATTACAACTAGAAAACATACGTACTGTCAAAGCGTTCCTCATCAGCAACACCTCCAGTGTAAATGAAGAATATGATCGCCATCGATGCAGAGTAAAAATTAGATGCCCAAATAGCAGAGAAATAGGATACTACCTTCAAACACAATGTTCTACAAATACATACGCTAAGCCAGGAGTTATGAACCTGGTGTTTGCGGTCCTCTAGGGGACCGAGAAAGGGTCCCAATGTCCCGCTATTAAACCATTCCTAAGGACAGAGTAACAAACCCACTCCCAAAATTATCAAAACCGTTTATTGATAGTCTTAATCGGTGTCGGCGACTTCCACAGAATTTATGCATATCGCAGGTGCCGCTTGACCGTAGCAGCCAAACCAACACAGCAACTACACGTGGGGCGTAGCTCAATCGACCCGGTTTTGAAGGATCTGTTTTTCTTCCGCTGCTTGGAATTAGTTCATTATATCATCCGTACACGAAGGTTACATTTAGGCCCGAGTCCTAGAGCTATCTTACACCTCGCTTCTTAATTGTCAGACGACCGCGAGCTATTTTAAAATTGCTACGAGAATGCCACAGAAAAACCCATTAAAAGTAGAGAAACACTGCACTAGCCGTCAGAAGTACAGAAAATCCGCTCCCAATTTTCATCGTCCCTTCACTGATGCGCTAGAGTGCTGACGCTCGAGTGCACCGAGCAAACAATTTGCCCCACCAGAAGTAACTCTTGTCCTCTTGTAAGTACGGCCAGACATCACACTCAAGTTTGCGGATGATTACATGCTAAATTCCGGGGATATGTGGATAGTTTCGGCATGAGTAACTACCCATAAATGAAACTTTGTCTCGTCACTTCACGAATATGACGTCAACCTATGTACCTACTCGTACACTTCGATACTATATAAAAAAGTAGACACGCTGAATAGAGACGCTTTTCTATGTTAGCGCAAAGCTGTAGAAGAGGAATGTATTAAACCAACCAACTCTACACTAATGTATAAAATTTAAAGAAAACTATGGGCATCAGTCAAAACATATCCAGTAAACATAAAAATATAAACGCAAATATTCAGTCAATCGAAATGCCTAGAAGTGTAAATTTCAGCCATGACATGTCATTTCGGGACACAACTCAATTTCCAAACTCGGCTTAAAATCAGTTTCTTTAAAATTGTGACACGAAAGGACGACCAACAGGTCAGCACGGCATCTCTCACCGTCCATGTAAACAGAGGATTTCAAGCGACGGAGGGCAGCAGCAGGTCAGAAGTCACCAAAAACTTGACACGCACTACCGGAAAAATGTCTCGGTGCACGTGCCGGACACGCTGGGTGCGCAGATCTCTAGCAAGCGTCGCACACGGTCACACCCCCACACTGGACGCTGCGCAGCCCAACACTAACGCTCGACTCAGCTAAAATGGGCCAGTTGCGTGCTGAAGTGCACGCTGTAATGGCCTGTAACGTAACGCAGTTATGCACTGGGTGGAAGAAAAACGAATCGCGTACGTAAATTTAGTCAGAAACAGCAGGAGCATAATTTTTCTATTAATATTGACATTTGATAAATTAATATTATTTAAATAAAAACTTCTAAGCCACTGTGCTGAATTATTTGTCAACTAATGTTGTAGTTCTGCACGACTTGAAAAATAATGTAATTATGTAGTTGTTCAACAGGCATAACGTAGTTGGATAGAAAAATCACGAAAATCGTATAAATCCGGATGCAAGTACAGCGCCGCACACGAGTTCTTAATTTACAAGAGGCTTCAAACACACGACAAATTCCCTGAAATCATCGTAATTCACGAATTAATGCCCTGCATTACCATATCACAGTCTGAAATCGCGCAAGATATCTGCTTGACTGATAACAAACATTTACTACTCGTGCATTAGGGCGCTGTACTGTACGTGGCTAAAACCGAGTCTACACCATCAAACTCTCCATCAATCACCAACACACCAAAACGTGTTTCCCAACATGTTAGAAAACACAAACACACCGAAATCTACCCGCCCGTAAGGTGTGTTCGTTTTCGCGGAGAGTTGAAAAACACGAAATTCGCTCCATAGATTATAATGCGAACGAGCTTAAGCGGAGAATGTTTGTGGTAACCAAGTTACTGAACGCAGGCAATGACGTCACAGCGGGACGCTGGAGTGGTGCAATTTCGCCGCACACGGTATGAGATCACCAACTTTCTGCGAACCAAGCTGAGCACACCAGGAACACAAAATTTCCAATTATTACTGTTCAATCTAATTTTGTGAGCCTGCTTCTAATTCAGACGTACTTGTAGGCTGCCAGCCATCCATGTTCTCCAGCCGACACCTCGTGTTAACAAGGGTTCTCATGTTAACTAAGATTGACTGAAACGATCATGAGTCCTACTCAAAATGAGCTAACAAAAACGCAATGAATTTCACTGAGGAGCATTCAAAAAATTTCTACCGAGTTAGGTATTTTGCTGCTACAGATTGTGATTGGTACGCTGATTTTAAAACTAATCAGTTTCTTCTAGCGCATCAAATTTTTCTATGGAGTTTACCCTCTTAATAAACCAAGTTTAATTGTTTAGTAAAACGTGTCAGCCGATTGAAGTAGTAATAATATACAGCTGGCAACGTCCTTATTCCACTGCACAGGAGACGGCGCGTTGAGGGGCGCGTGTCGCTCAACACAGTCTCTGCCATGATACAAGGAACGGAAACAATTAGTAATCAAAAAGTCTTAGATGGATTTTAGTGATATTTCAAGAAATCGCTTTGGTTTGATACTTTTGTCCTGAGCCATACACGTTTTGTGTGTAATAGAACCATATACTTTAAAAGAAGAAATTTTGTCTAATATTTTCACTTTACATTATAAAATATATATTTTGCACGAGTTCTACGAAAGTTGACTGGCGTTTTCATGCTTAATGAAAAATGAAATCTCGTATATGCAATTACTTCTGTCTTCACACTGTATGAACTATACCAGCAATATCAGCTATTGACTGGTTTTCTTTCCGATAAACCAGAGTCCTTTTCTTGGAGAGACGGAGTTGTACGTGTTGAGGTAGCGATCTTATTTGATAAGGATTCTAACGACGTAAAAATATCGTTTTCAACACCCAAACCTCCTAAAGGAATTAATTTAAGGGAAATAATTTTTTTTTTCAATCTGATTCTTCCTTTGGACGAATGTGAAATGCTCCAATTTTGACTCAAATTTAATTATTATAAAACGCTAAAACCCCAAAATTTTGTACACGGTTGGCACATATTGATTACAATTGCATTTAACAAAAATTTCACTGAAATTGATCAAATATCTATTGAGCAACATTTTTTCAATCATTTTGTTTCCGTTCTTTATATTACGGCAAATACTGTACATAGGTGATAACTATCATACGCAAACACAATGTCTGTATAGTATTCAAAATTGTTTTATTTTCGAATAGGTATTGCGTTTGTGTTATATCATGTTTGACCTTGTACTTTTTATCGTAAATGCTTAAACAGTTCTAACTCATTTTGCTATACCAGTGGTAGTTTCACGATTTTAAGTATAGAAGAGAGGGTAAACTTTAACAGATACTTTGAAAGCATACTTATTTTAAAATAAAACTTGGTGATCTAAACAAGCCTAAGCGTCTTCACAACGGATGTTAGAAAAGAAAGAAATACAGTTAATTCCTATCAGTGAATCGATAGAAAGCACTTTTGTACACTTTAAAGTAGAACTTGGTGATCTAGACAAGCCTTAAGCCCCTCATAATAGGTGCTAGCTCGCACTATGTTGCGAGTTTGCGGATGTGGACCGACAGACACGTGATAACTTGGCATTTAGTAAAGCCATGATTTGCTGGGAATAAAAAAAGCATTGCATAAGCCGACCGTTATCTTTGTTCAGCGAATACTTCAGAATACATTTAAAAGTGGAATAAATGTCATACAGGATAATCTAATCCACCATCAGCTAGAAGTCCAGCGTCTCATTCAGCTGGAATCCCTGGGCCAGTTTACGTTCAACTACCTCCTTGAGATCTATGTGATACTGCAGAACACGGCAACTGCAATGATGCAAACTTTCAAATGGAAAATACTTCAGTGTGTAAGGGATTGAATCTGCATAAAATGGATGATTTTATATGCTATAGAATTTATAAAAAAAGGCTTCAAAACTGACCGCACCAGGGTAAGAACTACACGAGCAAAGAATTGCGACGAAATTGTGCAAAATTTATTGGAGAGCTCGAAAGCGCTTGGTAGCACGTTTCTATACAGCCATCCATACGTTTTCAAATGGATTGAAATCTCGAGACTGACTAGCCCATTCAACGACATCAAAGTAGTTATCCCTGAGTCATTGTTGTGTCCTTTTGGCAGGATGTTTTGCATCGTTGTGCATAAATGTAAAATAACGGAAGTGTTTCTGCGATTTCGCACTCTTCGAAAGAAGTTTAGACAGAACGTCTGGATATTTCGATACATACTTGTTCCCCCAATTATTTCTACTTCTCCAACCACATTGGATGACAACAAAACTCATCACACTTCCACCACAGTTATTTAATTGAGGTTATGATGTTTTCTAGCTTGAATTCAGTCCCAATATACCTCCACACCCAGGCATGTATGTTTCAACCAAAACGTTCGGTTATTTTCATCTGGCTAAAATCACTTATTTTAGAACTGAGCTAACTCATTTTCATACTCTTTACAAAATTTGGTATGATGGTGTTTGACTTTTAATAACTTGAGTTTTTCTAGGTGACAGTTCACGTCTGCAAAGCGCAACGATCGTTTATTTGTGTTCATACTTACTCTAATTTGAGCGTTTTATAAATCACTGTGAATTTCACGAGTCAAAAACCGTTTTCGTCCAGACGTTTCGGGCTACGGGACAATCAGCAATCGCATTTAATTTGCGTGGACGACCCCTTCGTCGGTTGTTCAACGCACTTTAACAATTTTTCTGCCTTCGAACAATGACATCAACTGTGCTTATTAGAAATTCAGACCAGCAGCAACATTTCGGTATCCAGTGCCTTATCTGAGACGCTCCACAATCGTTTCCCGCACACCATCGGGCAATTTTACAGTTTTGCCCATCTTCATACATCCGTATTGTACACAGGACAACGCTGCCACAACAATCGGAGACAGAGAATCGCGCAATAATGGGACAAGCTGAAACATCAAGTCATTGATATGAAAGAAAAATATTTTACAATGCTCGTTCTATCATGATATTTGCAGGCGGTGCTATATACTCCCGTGTAGAGCGAGTTACCAATGATGTTATCAAGATGTACTTGGGGGACAGAACTTCAAATTTCCTTCTATGAACACAAAGAATATTTGTTAGAGAGCATCCTTCTATGAACACAACGAATATTTGTTAGAAAGCATACACCAAATTTTATTCGAAATCAACATTCATTGTCAAAGAAACTGTAAAAAAAAAGCTAGTAAACAAATTTTTTTTTTACTATCCACTGTACTGGGCAAGAACGGTCTGAACGCTATAAATAGAGGCAAACACAGCTGACTTCCCCTCTGAAGCAAGTCGTAACACCCAAAAAAGTCTGTAATTTCCTGTAGATACGTTAACACAATGTATTTTTAATGTTTTAGCCTCAAATTTCCAAAACTGACGAGAGTTAAGAGGCTCCAAGCATGAGCATAAAATTAAAGCTAAAAGAATGAATATATCAATCAAATTTACGATAAAATTGAAGTTACCAAATTTTAATGAATTGCAATCGTAACGTTTCGATTCTTCATTGCATGACATCGTGTCAAGGATTCCATACAATGCCCCACTAGTGACGGTGCAGAGGTACCCATAGACCGCCGATCTAGAGGGTGGTCCCTGCCTATAAGGCTGGAAGCGAAACCCATAAAGGGAGGCGCAAAAAAGAAACCCATTATCAAATTAGTATATTTTACAATCTAATACAGCTAGGTGTTTTCTGAAAACAAGGTTTTACATGTGTACTTTTTGGAAATTCACTTCTCATTTCAAAGGTGAAAGGTTAATTTCCCTCGACATGTTCTCCATATTTTCCTACATACACTTGCAGTCTTTCGCATTCCTGCAATTTCTTAAAACCAATTCCTGACTTTCTTTCAATGAATTAGCTTCATTTTCAATTCTCTTTCAACTCGTCTATGTTTTCATGAGGCAACAGGAGGGCTCGGTGCAATAATGCGATCTAAAAATATTCCATAGCAGTTCTCGCACTGCACGACTTCTATGTGCTGGAGTGTCATCCTGAATCCACGACAGCCTATTAAAATCAGTTTTAAAATATTTGATGCAGTTCAGGAATTACCAAAATTGTATCTCCTAGAGCAAGTATTTTTTTCCTTTTGCATAATTCGCTGCAGAATTTACAATTTTAGTTTTAACCTTGTTAAAGTTTCAAGATAAATATGAAAAAACATATAAAACCGTGTCTTAAGAAAACGTCTAGCTTAATTAGTTTGTAAAATATACAAATTTGAAAATGTTTTTTTTTGCGCCCATATGCATACATGTACGCGGCGCAAGCGTCGTTTGAGCTGAGAAAGCAAATGAAGCAAAAACTCCATCCTAACTTGATCACTTCATACAAGCATCGTAATCGAACGTACTTGCTTATTTACTACTTCATTCCCAGAGCCAATTTTTTAATACCTTTTCATTTACAAGTCAGGAGAAAACTTGAAGAAAAAAAAACATTTTCTTCAACGGAACCAAATGATTATTCGGTGAGAAGTAATGATGGTAGACGAGGATATTTACGATTACCTATACGGGGTGTCCCAGAAAAAAGGAAACCCATTTTCAAAATAATTTATTTTAAAAAATATTAAAGCTAGAAGTTTTCTGAAAAC
>VOMN01123052.1:0-35785 GCA_014899125.1 Orchestia grillus
TCCAAGGTTCTCCCGAGTCCCTGATGTTGAGGAGCGCAAACATCCCCAAGTCTCCTCATGAGGTGCAACAGAGCGCCTCGCCTGCCTTACTGCGTCGTTCAGAGACCAAGCCTGAAAAAGTAAGGTTCGTGTGCCCTTCGCAACAGCGCGGGAGTAGCACTCACAGTAGCGGCCTACTCCACACAGCCCAATGCATGGCGGCTGTCCAGGGCCGGTTTGACGAGGACGTTGTGCTCAGCTCGGCGCTCGGCTGGCGCCAACTGCATTGCTGCACTAAACCTGCTCCCAGGGTTGTGTAGTCGGAAGATATGAGGTCCGACTCCCATTCCTAGGATTCCAAAAATTCCGACTCCTTAGTATGTACTACGTATTTATTCTTGTGAGATATTTGGTAGGCTTCGGGAACTAAAGTTGAATTACGATATGGAGGGTAAATTAATTTTTGTTCACAGTAATTAATTAAAGATATCCACAGAAATAATACTAATTAATCACAAAAGAACCCATGAATATTTACGTGTGTAGCAAATAATAAGATACAAACAAAGTAAGTTTAAAAATAATTTATTCGAACTTCAGGAGTCGGATAAAAGAGTCCCACTCCGTCTCCAAGGATTCTACCGAGTCAGACTCCGACTCCCTCTAAAAGCTCGGGTACCGCAACCTTGTCTGCTCCATCCTACAGCTGCTGACGCAACTCTCAACTGTTTTTCTAATGATTTAATTTAAAGATTTACTTTGGTGTTTAGAGTTGTACTGTTATCGGCCTTCGTAAATAAGAACTGTAGGATTCTCTTGAAGTTCAGCCTTACCGTAAAGTAATTGTAACTTGTATTGTTTTTTGGTTGTTTGGTTTCCAGATGTGAGTGACATGTAATTGGTCCATGTAATGACTTGCTTATTATCCGGTGAAGCATATCTAGAGACACAAATTGTTAGGTATTTAAGTTCTAGTTACGTTCCTAGGGATCATTAGTTTTCGAGTAAGTCTTGTGAAAATGATGCATCACACATTGATGTAGGATTTATTCCAGCATTGGTTGATCGCTGCTGTGTCGTTTTAGTTGAGTTGTTTCTTTCTAAAGTTATCGTATAAGTGACATAATTAATTACAATTCTGATGAGCACACGCTCAGTTAGTGTACTCATGTGCAATAGCTGCTGTTGTATTTTTTCTTGATAATTATAGCGAAAGTTTCTAGAAGTTTTTGCGATACGTAAGTGTTGTTCGGTATTTTTTCGGGGACACCTGATGAGTTGCCTCTGGTGTTGAAAACTGTGACTCACGTCTCCCTGAATCCACCACAGAGACGTGCATCACGGGCTCAACCGTGGTGTTCATGGCCTGCTGCAACGCGCTTCACGTGTGTGCTAGGAATACTGATGGCAACAACAGTAATATATAAGATTTGAAGTAGAGGGCATCAATCTTTTTATAGGATTCTAGTTGCAGCGCTTTATGAACATGTATTCTTATATGCGTTTTCTCGGCACCCTACTACATGTCTGGGCACGCATGAGCTTCTCTAATGGGCGGATAAAATAGATCGTGGTTGTAAAATACGGTGGCAAATTGGGAAGTATTATGTAGAGGCTACATTTGCAATGCTTGGAGCGAAGCCCGGCGTCGACGTTGCACTGAGCGTACCGCTTATTCCCGCATCAACTTGATCAGGCTCGTGGCCAGCATTTTTGACCACCTAATCAAGGCTCTGAAGGTGCCCAATTTTCACCTCTTTATGCTCTATTTTACTTTTCATCAAAATTAATCAGTGTAAGGTGGATCTAAGATCCTCTCAATCTCTGTGACACGTCTCAGCTACTGTATGAATGGTCTTTCTGTCCTGTGTAGTGCTATGTCAGTGAATCGTGGACATCTCGATGAGAAGGTAATTTCTTCAAATGTTTATTGGTTATATTTCAACTGTTTAAAAATGACCAATCGCGCGCGCAGAAAAATATTACTGCATTAGCATGTCAGAAAAATATCATAAGCCCTTGGCTACAAGGCCTGTCAAATAAATGGCGTCAATCAACATGGAACTGTCAAGTCGCATGTGTGCCAGTGTGCATTGGCACCTTAGCGAGCGGTGACAACACCGCCCTTGTGCACAGAGCAGCTCAGTGCACAGCCTCGAGTTGGGGGACCTTGTGTAGTTGCGGTGCAGCTACCAGCCACTATCTGCTGCACATGACTATCCGCTCTTGACCAGATCTGTAGGTGCGTGCGAGCTGTAATTCCTTCTCGCCACTTAGGCTGGAGGCTGTTCAGTTCCACCAGAGGTCTGGGTTTCGTCACAGAATTGCGAGATTCTCGATGAAAATATCGCTACTGCTATTCAAAGCGAGAAGTAAGAGAGAAGGTCAGTAAATTACCAATCTAAAGCAACCTCATGTTTTGCTAATTTCTTACAAAAATTAAAAACACTGTGTTGCGTTTGCTGCGCTCGTAAGAGAATAGCCGAGTTTTCACAATTAGAGTCGATTCACAATGCGCAGTATTTATTTCATCTTATAGTATTTTGCTTATTTCATCCATAATAGTATTTTGCGAGTAAAATGATTAAGGAAAAGGCTTTTAGTTGAAATTTCATTCTGTCTCGTGGCCATTAGAACTGGTACGTGCTCATGCAATAAGATACCTTTTTAAAGAAGAGGCGGCTGTCAGAATAGACGAGGATCGTGCGGCATGGTTAGTCGGCGGTGAGAAATTTATCATTGGCATAATTCAATGAGCTTAGGACAGGAAACAATGTTGCTAACAAATGAACTGACTAAATGATTTATTTAAAAAACACGGGTCAGCTATCGTTATTGTCATATCCAAAATTATACCCGAACTTTCGAATTATCCGCTATTATTTAAGAAAAAGATATGTTTGGATTAAATGTGCGTTTTCTGAAAATGATTCTTCTTTAACCGACATATCTAGAATAATTTTTATCAAGATTTTAGTTTATGCTCTCTTTTTAACTAGGAGGTTTTCCATTTGCTTTTACGGCTTTTCTGTCTCATATGACTTCTGAAGCACATGCTTAGAAGTAGCAAAATATAATATCTCTTTTCATTGCGTCGGTCAAATTCTTAAATTTATTTAGTACGCGACTGATTGAATGCCTTCTCAATTTAAATTAATGTATTTCATCATCGCTCATATGCTCCAACTACTTGAAAATACGCGTCAACTCGTATATATCTACCATCAGCTAAATGAGCGACCATCGCCTGTATTGAGTTGATTTTCAAGTCGCGGCTCAAAGCCTCAGAAAATTACGGACGCCTCACAAATCGACTGGCTCGTAATTCAAAGTCTTCAGTGAGCTCCATTGATGCAAAACTATTGTGTTTTCTCACCCCAGGAAGGTTCAGTAAAGAAAAGTGTCCTGCTGCTTGTTTTGCGAGCTTTACTCTGTGCGGGAGATGTAGGTTGTGAAATTATTGAGCTTGTATCTAGGAGGAATGTTGAGAGAGCCTGAGTTCGTCAGTGTAGCTTGGGGAATCAGTGATTCTTACTGGTATTCTGAGAGAATCTGCGCACTCATTATTGTTGAATTCAGGACCCGCTCGACGTATCTTATGCCTTTTCTCTTCATTTCTCTGCTCTTTTTCGAAGGAGGGACTATAAAATACGCCGCCAGGCGTATCTCTGGCACACGTGTTTTCGTTTCGTTGATGACATTTTTTGCTCGCTACGTCGTGTCAGCGTATAGAAACTTTATTATTTCAGACTCAGTTGACTTTCAGTGCATAATTGGGCTCTCAATACTGGTGTATAAATCGGAAGTTCATTGTATATATGTAGACAGATTCGTAGCAGGCTATGTCTGGGCTTGTACATCGGAGTGCGAGAGGCGTGTGAGACGCTGCGGGCATTACAAGCGTAGGCATCGTATTCCCCTTCTCAAGCAAAGTTAAGTGCGCAGCGCCGAGTGCAGACGGCAACGTGAGCTAAGGAAATCCCCCAAAAATTGGAGAATACGAGAGGAACGCTGGAGTTGCTGACCGCAACCCCAAACGGAGGCGTGGGAAATCGGTTAGGCAGAATGAAAAATACTGGGGACCCGATGCAGTTTTGGGAGATAGTCAGTATGGGAAAGATAGAGCCAGAGCTCGGTTGGTCTTCATAGCTCAAGGGTCAGGCTAGGTACCCTGTTATAGATCAAGAGTTAAGCGAATGAGCTGGAAGGATATTGTCCGCTTGTACATTAGGCTAGGCATGTTTCTGAATTGATGCAAATCTATATTTTTTCTAATAATTCAAAGTGGCGGAAAATAGAAGTCAAGTACAAAAGGAAGTTGCTTTGTATTTCGTAAGGAAACTGAGCAGGTACTGCAGGGAGAAGTGAGCCTCGGATGCTGTGGCAGGCATGAGAGCTGCATGCGAGTGAACATCTTCGTGTTGAATTGGCTTCTCTTCTATGGGGTAGACCATCTATTTTTTGGCGTGCCACTTCAATAATAAGTTTTTTACTGCTCACCTACCTGACTTGAACTTTTTTCATTTTTTGTCGTTTGTCTAGAAGAAGTACTGCTATTCTACTACCAGGGCGTAATCCTTTGATTTTATGTAAAGGTTCGTATAAATCTACATTGGCACTTGAATTCTAGCAAATTTCTTGCAGTATTTTCCGTAAAAATGGTGCCTGAGGATATTTTCAATTGCAGATCCGGAGCCACTGCGAGTGTCTCGTGCTGAGCGACGAGACGCTGGCCGAGGTGTGCCGCACACTCGACAACGAGCTCAACCGCGGCCTCGCCAAGGACACCAACACTGAGGCCACAGTCAAGTGCTTCCCCACCTTCGTGCAGGAGCTTCCTAATGGCAAAGGTATCAATTGTCGTCCAACTTGTTCTAATGTCCAACTGTCATGTATTGTAGGGTTTCTCTGGTATGCTACTGAAGAATTTAAATCACTCTCTTGTGAGCAGTTTTTAATTCAATCTGGATTAATTTCTGCACGGAGCATGGTGCTTTTTAGCTCCTGGAGAATTTTTCAGTTGATCTGGTGCAAGCATTACGTCGACATAAATGTATGGCATGGGGCCGTATACAGTGACTGAATTAGCTCTCTAGGTAGGCGTGTGTTCATCACGTAACAAGTATATTACTAATGATTCATTGAAAAGACTTCTTAGCAAAGTCCTTTCATTGCGTTTCACTCCTTCAGTTCAGCAAGTAAATTTCTCGATGAAAGTAAGCGTAAAAATCCCAACCCATGGAGGCGCTGTCATTAAGTGAACCTCTGTGATGTTAGGTCTGTTTGTAGCTCGGTCAGTTCAACACCTCGATGCTGATTGGCGTTTTTACTCAAAATAACTCCTGTTGATCAATTTTTCGTTTTTTTTATCTTTTGGAAAGTGTGTCGTTGACGGAAAATTGCGAGAAACTGTGGGTTGACATTATCTCTTGTTAATTTCAACACGTTTTACCGTTGGTTTTCAATGCCTTGCCACTACTGGTGTGGTGGGGGATGTGAGGAATGTGTATTTTAAACTTCCTTTTCCATGTGAAGTACTCCCTGGTTACGTGAAATGCTTGCCTGAGCCGAAACTCGAACCCTGGTTCTCTCGGCCCATAAACAAGTCACAAGTCCCTTTTCTAAAATCATTTAGTTATTGTAGAAAAACTACGAGTCTCCCGTCGATACTGTGGTGTTCTCATTAAATTTACATGAATCGTTGCGGACAAATTTACAAATTCACATAAATGGATCAGCGTATACATCCAATTTTATTTAAAAAAAAAATAAACTAGTAACCAAAACTGGAAACGACGTTGCTCTTGGGGTCCAAAATCTCCATTGCTATGAGCTCTGTTCAGTTGTACATTGTCCTCATTATGAAAGAAATAGTAACCATCTTGTATTCGTTACGAAGATTCCCTGCGGAATTATCAACTGCGAAGCTACGAAATTATGTTATTTCGTTGAAAGTGAGCATCATTGCACAGTGAATTTAAGTTCTCGTGAGAAAGACTGGTCCTGATGAGAGGATTACTCAGCAGCGTGTGCAGATGGATAAGGTTTACCTTGTGCATTAAGTCTCTGATGCAAGCTCGGCTGTATCCTATCTGAGAACTGTTTGCTTTAATCAATGTAGTTAATATGGGTAGTGACTGTGTGAAGAAAGTGTCGCCATGCTCTCACTCAGTTGCTACGCTAGACTCGGGTGATGTCTGAGCGGCTTGCTGTACTCTGGCTCATATTTCTGACGGACACCATTTTCACTTCAGCTCTCATCTCTCCAGTACGACAAGATTTGCTCGTGTTTTCTTCTTCTTTCGCAATATTATCGTAGCACTTCTAGGAATAATGTGACCATGTATCAAAAACAGTCTAGACTAAAGAATAGATTTAAAAATTTGGAAATTTGACCTTAGTGACATGATGACTTGTGTAGTAGTGAAGAGATAGGCTAAAAGAGATCAGTTAAATACTTACCTAAAATACGGTATCTGTTGTTTTACGAGTTCTCCAGGCGTTACGAAGATTTTTCTTTTGCTACTACGATTAGCATTCTAACCTAGTGGCTACGGAGGTGCGTGTCTTGGCTTGTGTCACGGCTAATGGTTGTTGATACGAGTTACTGGGGTTTGTTTCGGCTGCAAAGCAAAATTTAGGGCCGTATAAAGACGTTAATTATCGTATTGTTGTAGGATATTTGCTCAGGTTAATAGTACGCCTAAACGGCTTGTGCTCCTGCGAGTTAAGTAGCATTCTTAAGCTTTCCTGATGACCAATCTGCGCTGTGTGTCTATCCTCGGCACCGTCTCTAAAGGACTTAGATTCAGCGTGAAGGTTACTCGAGCTACGTACAGCAAACAAAGTAACTTTTGTTCTGGCTATCTCTTTTGTATTTTATTGTAGTATTAGAAAGCGCATTCTATTTTTTTTTTCTCATGAGGACTGCACACGTCTCAAGTCGGCGGTTTCCTTCTTTAGAAAAGTACTTTTATTCCTTTTCTCTGTGCATATTTTATTACTCAATTAAACGTTCATAGTTCTATGGGGTATTATTGTAGTTCTGTTTAATAGAATGGTACGCTCAACCTGTTATTTTGTTGTCGTAGTAATGAAAAATATTATAAATGTTTACAAAGCTTAGTGAAGGCGTATAATGGAATTACGATTAGCCAAGTACGAAGCTGAAATAAGCTGCCTAACGACTGCCGTAGAACATCAGTCTTAGAACAAGGTTCAGCTAAGAGTGTCCATTCCATAATATCACGCTGTGGATCGATGGAAGTGCCATTTGTGCTTTTTTGCATTGGTGACAATGAATTCAAAGCTCATAGAATAGTGCTCTTCGCGTACTCATAGTTTATTATTAAGCATCGTGCGCAAAAGCTGAGCCACTCTTGACCTTGGTCGCTTTATCACTATGTAATCATAGTTTGTGCCTAGAGTTAGGTAAGAATATTGAGGCATACTTGTTAGCCGCAGAAATTTCCGTGTGAAAATTGTTCAAAGCTGGGATAATGCTTTCAAGTTATTTTATGATAGTCATCTAGTATTTGCGCATCTCTGTTATGCTCCTTATCGCTGAATTTCAGCATTAGGCTATTTCTAGTCGTTATTTTGATCGCAATAGAGAGATATTACACCATTTATTTTTTGCTTGTGTAATTAGAAGTCTTCAATGTTTCAATTAGTTTTGTTGCCACAATTCCAATTCGTTCCTGTGATAGCTGAATCTCGACTTGAATTGTTGCCTAGGTTCCTAGGTTCCGGACCCAAATACCGAGCTCGCTCGCTTCTTTTTAGGTGTATAAAACCAGTCCTCAAGTTCCGGAAAAAATTAGTTTTATCAAAATTAACCATTCACCATTGTAAAAATTAAACTAAAAAATTATTGTTTGTGGATGATGCCTTTACAACATTCGTCTAATAATCATTGGTTCCTTTCAGTGGGCTCATTCGTAATTTGCACTCGACAAATTCGCTTGTGTTGTCAGTACATGGCTGACAATGAGTGCATAGAACTGTGCTTGCTGTGTGGCCAGTGCTGATACCGTGTTGAGAAGATCATAAGCTCTTGCTCATCATTGATGTCTAAGTGAACGGGGTGTGTTCAGCTCGTTTGTTTATGGGATTGATTGCAGCCCAGGGCTCATGAAGGAGTACGTTGTTGTGGTGATGATCTCTCGCCTTCACCCTGCCTTGCATTTACTGCTGGCTCCCAGTGGTCATCCTCTTAGAATTGAGGGTCCTAGGCTTGTGATATTTTAACGAGTGTCTCATGATGAGCAGCTTTGTCTTCCTGTACTCTGAGTGAGTTGTCGTGAGCAGTGCGAGCTGTCGAAATGTTTGGTGTCATTCTGCAGCGATTTTGTGCCTGAAAGGCGCTTTACTTCTGTACTGAGGGGTCCAAAGAAGATTTACTCATGGTTTATAACTTAATAATCTCAAAACAAAGTATTTACACTTCCTAATCTTATGCGGAAGTGTAGAGTAACAATCAAATTAACCGTAGGTAATTAGAACACCTTATTGGAAAAACACCTTCGGGTCTTTTGTTTCAAAATTATTGAATTACAAATTGAGAACATTTTTTTGAACCCCTCTATATTGCACAGCCAGAATCGTGAACGTGAAAGTACGCCACCTTCTATGTACCTCAATGAACCTTAAAGCAAAGTTGAGCCAAGCTCATACTCAAGTTTTGTAGTTAGTGCTATCCATTTATGCCAAAGAAACTTACTACGTTTTTAAAAGTAATCGTTACCATTTGGCGTCGAGTTGAGCTGGACGGAAGATAATATACGGTTTGTTATATCTACACGGAGAATGGCCAGCTGCTGAGCAGCTGGCATTTGAAGTGTCCCACTGAGAAAATAATTCTCAAAAATAGCGATAGAAGCAATCATTACAGGCCGGGGATCCAATAAGTACCTCATAATTTTAGTTTCTCATCAAAGTAGGAAACCTAAATAGAGCGTCTTTCCTTGAATGCCCGGACTGGAAAACCTTGAGCTATAGTAATTGCATCAAAACTGGAAGCAGCCGTAGCTTTAGCTTGGCCCCCTTGACTTCTATCTTTCGTGCCCACTTTGCTTCTTTCTAGTTTCATGATTTCTTCTCTGATTATTCTTTCTTCTCTTCTTTCTTAACTTGTTGTTTCTACACGCCGGAATCTTGTGTTGGAACACACCTGTGCATAAATTCCACGTTTTTTGAGGTCCATACTAAATGGTCTCTTCTTTTCGCATACTTTGGATCACACTTCGAGTAGATGGGGAGCTTTGAACTGACTCATAATCCAACTATAGGGTGCCAAGTTGCCTCACGTGCAACCATTTCTGTTGAAGGAAAAGGTAGCTGTAAAATGATTGAAATCTGTCTAATCCTGAAATAAAGCGTTATCAGTTTTTCGGAAATAAGGAGCGCGCTGAATTCGCTGTAGGTGGCTGAAGATGGCTTGTTGAATCGTTGAATTTTAATTGCACGAGAGAACAGGTGTGATTCGCTTTTCATCGTTTAAAAATTAGTGCCCAATCTGTTCTATGAAGCACATGATGGCTGTGCAAGAAGCAGGAAATATGTGCGAAAAATTTTAAAAAACTGCTGAAAATACATCGTTTTTTACTTATAAGGGTATTTGTCATAACTGAAGTCGATTCAAACGAAAGCATTGTGTCCAACGCCCAGTCCATACTAAGAATTTATACCAAATAATTTCTGCAAGGAAATCTGACTTTTTACTTGTCCAGACTAATACTACAACAAATAAAAAGACTGATATGGTGATCCGCTACAGTGGATTGCTGCTCAGAAACCAAGCACATATTCGTCGTCTCATTGCACTGACAAGACCATTGTGTTCAAGAACACTTCCTTATTTACAGAGAGCGGTCGCTTCCTGGCGCTGGACCTGGGCGGCACCAACTTCCGAGTGCTGCTCATCGAGTTGAGCGAGCACAAGTTCTCCATGGACAGTAAAATCTACGCCGTGCCTCACGATATCATGATCGGCCCTGGCACCGGCGTGAGTTACCGTGCTCTAAGTTTTTAGTTTCATAAAGAACGTAACTCGGGAGCTGTCAGTTTTCATGCTTTTCTTTGGTTTAAATATTTAGGTAGACTGTGTGCGTGTTTGTGCTCTGAATTTCTCGTGGGAGTACTGGCCTGTAATATGTTGAGGTGACGAATTGTGTACTCAAATTGGTCACTGGTCGCTAAATTTGCTGTGCGTAGGATTCTTTTGTGACTTTGTGATACAGAATTTTAGTACAAAATGTTTTTGTATATGTCCCATTTTTACATTTACTACCTGATATAGCTACCAAGTACCTTCGTTAGCATGGCTTCGTTTAGTTCTGCAAATTCATTTTATTGAAAGCATATTCGATAGCTGTGGTAATTAGAACATACATTGGTTTTGTCCGAAGATTCCAAGTTATTTCCATTTGTTAATTCTCATGGATGTTTTGTGTGAGAGTTGTATCATTTCTGGTATCTGATGCCAATTGTTATACATTACATTTTAATGCATTTAGAAACGCTACTCGTAAGTTTGTACCTCTAAGACGTGCCGCTTTAATTACAATTACAACATTTTAAAATATACGCCTGTGCTACATCTGAGTAACACTCTCTCCACAGCTGTTCGATCATATCGCCTCGTGCATGGCTTCGTTCATCAGCGAGCGCGATTTGAAAGACGAGTTGCTACCCCTGGGCTTCACGTTCAGCTTCCCGTGCGCCCAGGAAGGTCTGACCAAAGCCAGGCTGGCGCAGTGGACCAAGGGCTTCAAGTGTGCTGGCGTCGAGGGCAACGACGTCGTTGCTCTGCTCCAAGACGCCATTGCTCGCAGAGGGGTCAGTCTGCACGTTGCTTTCGCCTCTTCATGTAGTCCAAGTCGCTTCTCCTGTTTCGCAGTTCTGTTCGTTGAAGCTATCGAGTGGCTGAGTTATGCACAGTACAGAGACAGAGAGAAAGAAACTTTCTTGCTCAGTTTCATCGAAGCGCTAGTAACCTTTCTATTACTACTACTACTACTACTCTTGCTCAGTTTCAACTTTTTGATAATTTTCATATGCTTTTATTAGTGATGACTTCAGCGTACAACAATGCTTCCGTGTTTTCCTTAACAACTTGCCTATGTGAAGCCAATTGTTAGTTGGTGCCATGAAGGCTTGCTGTTAACAGTAGCCTCGTGAAGTCCATTAACTTCATTGATTGCAAATTTCTACTGCTGTTTGTGCAGCATCAACTTGAAAGCTGTGAAATATATCCACGTTGTGGTCTCGTTTGGTATCGAGTTTATCACGTCTCTGATGTACCATTTGCATCTGGTATTAACGTTACTTGCAAACCGTTAATGTTGATCCATGTTTAGTTAGATTTTGCAGTGTGCTTAGCTATGCTCCATTTTCCTATAATATTTCTTGGTTAGACTGCATGGTAGATGGGAGACTTCTTTTTCCCCAGTCTATAGAATTTATGTCATGTATTCGTGTGGTAGCAAGTTATAAAAAGCGTCTCGCTTCCCTTCGTCTGGTCCTCTAGTCTAGTGCATTCATTTTTATCTCTCCTGGAGTGTTTTTGGTCTTATTTCACAATAAGCGCTGTTCCTTGAAGCGCCCTGGGGATGCCGATGCGTGCAAAACTCTCACGCAAAGGAGAGAGGCTTTCATTTGTGTGGTGTTTTCTGCTAATGGCGATGCACTTTCGTAGATTCAGTACTTCTACTCCATTATCGTAAAGATGAATTTTTGGTACGATTTTTTATTGCATTTATCAGGTTGCAACGGCAAAAGGAAGCTTGAACTTTATTATATTTCTTCATTTCTTCTCGTAAGTTGTGTGGCAAAAAGCTATGTTGGAGCGTGTGTACCAAATGTACTGATGAGTGTGGTTCAAGGTGCGAGTGCCGGTACGCGGTATATTGAACGACACCACAGGCTGCTTGGTGTCGTGCGCCCACCGCAACCCCAACTGCAGGGTGGGCGTAATTGTGGGTGAGTCGCGGACGCCGAGTCGTGCATGTACACCGAGTCTCGTCCTTCCTTGAATTGGTGCTGTATAACAGCGGTCGCTGATGCTGTGACAGCGTGTGTAACACTAACAACTAATGCATTAACCCGCGGTGGTCCGCTGCTCGACTCAGCTCTGCTACCGCTAATAAGGTCACAGGACACAAGCTCACGACCGAATGTGGACCAGCCTCCGTTGAAACTGCGGTATGCAAGACTTTCGGTGTAGGTTACTAGATCGTAGGCAACTGGTCTAGTACCTATCTGCTCAAAGAAGAATACACTATGTAGCGCCAAATGGACACTTGACGCACTCCTGAGTACGTAAATAGTCTAGCTCATACAATACGTGTGTGGTTTGGAGGCGAAAAGGTGTCTTTTAGCTCGACTTGCATCTCAATTAAAAGCTTGTCACAAGAGTTCGTATTTGGGTTCCATCCTTCTCTCTCGGTGAGAGGCGTGTAACAGCCCTCATAGACCCGTTATCGAGACTTGGTCGCCTAATGTTCCTCTTGACAGAAGATGCCTGAGCATGAATGTGTGATTAAATTTGAACTTTAGTCGTAAGTTTGTTTGCTCGTGTAACCTGTTTTTTTAAACATCTTGCATGTAAAATGCTTTGCTGTTCTTGATACTTTATTTTTCATTTTCTCTTTACATTTGTTGAATTCAGTTCATTAAATTGAATTTCTTCTATTTTCATGTATGTTTGGAATTTATATGCGATTTTTATTCCTGCTGCTCTTCAGCTACCTTTCAATTTTAACTCTCATTGACACCTGACTCGTGCTCTATTCAAGCGTTCCCATTCACGGTTTTACGTTGAATAAAGTTGTTTTTTCCTCATTTTATTTCACCGTTTTCTACTGCATCATTTTTATCGGAGAGGAAAACATTAACATGTGTTGTGGGTTCGCTGTAGCAGGTTCGTTATCGAAATATTCGGAAGGCATCGTTTGGTTTCAGGGTGAACACGATGCACAATCCTGCATTTTCTGGATGGAGATAAGTGTAATGCAAAGGGTCAGTGTCCGAGCGACTGATTTCATATTTTTCTAATACAACTATTCATATTGTTGACCCTCAAGTTTTCTTACCATTCTATGTATATTATATCCTGGTATAGTGATTTTCAGAGAATTTTTGCAGCCGAATTTTTACAGACCTGTAGAATGTCAGTGGTGGCTGGCCGTCGCGTTACACTACTACCTGCAGCCGATATCTGTCTTGATTGTATTTATTCTTTTTAATTTAGCAAGTGTGTGTGAATCTACAGTATGTTATTATTAGGTCAAAAACCATGGGAAAATTTTATACTTAATCGAGTTTTTCGCATGCTCGTTTCTCAAGCACATGCGGGTAGAAAAAAAATCAAATGTAATAATTTTATAGTTTAGGAATGTTTGAATCGCCATCTCTGTGTACTCTTAAACTTTTAATGAAATAGCGTCGATTTTATCCTCTTAAAATGTAAATCAGAAATCTCAGCTGTGTCTAATGTAATGGATGAGTCCATGCATGTCTATGGAGGTCGTTTTGAGTGGCACGAGGAGGTCATATCTGTATGGTCACTCTAGAGTGCAAATGCCACTCGAACAACGCACGACTGCTCTGTTAGTGTTTCGAAAAGTTTCACTTCTATTAAATAAGGTTCGAATTCACAGCATCAGAGTAGTTTTACTAGCACATTTTATCTTGAAGGATTTTTTTTCTGAGGTAATTTGTAATAATCGTTTTGAAAATAGTTTTAGAAATCATTTACTCGAGAAATCAACTGTAGACATTGTTACGTAGGCTCTGCGTTGATAAAGTTTTGCCATGTTATATATGCTGAATATTAGGAATAATGTTATTTCATGAACCCTCGGTTCAAGTACAAGAATACCTAAAGTTAATGTTAAATGGTGTACTCATGTCATCCAGAACCCTCAATTACCGCAGCACTTATACTTTTAGGACGTGTTCCTTTTTAAAGAGTGCGTTGAAAATGAGTTGTAGGGCATTAAACGTCGAACTGCATTAGATATAGAATTATTTTTTGTACAGGCAATATATTATAGAATCATTATTGACATGTATTATTTGACTAAGGTGTGTATTCCAATTATTCCAATACAGCTGTTTTATGGCCAAGTGTAAGTAGTTTGGCCACCGTAATTTAGCGGACCAGAATTAGAGCTGTTTGAGAAGCTCAGTTCCAGTTGTGGCGTTCGGCTGTGGGAGCTCATGTTTACTTAAAGTCAATATAATAATAATAAATTGAAGTTTATAGTCACCGCTGCACACTCATTTTTGTGGTCAAGTTTACATAATGGTTTTGTAACGAAGTTCTTTCTCCCTTAAATTTGCTAAAAAAATTGAATACGGAATCGTATGAATATGAATGTGCTCTGTGTGTCACGAAGAGAAATTCATAGGCAGATTTTTTTACACTGAATTCCCTTTAACATGGTATGTGTTTCCATATCTTCTTTCTCTGTGTTGCCTTCTGTCCCTTTTTTCTGCTTATGGCATCTGACTGAAAGCATTTGGCATCGGTCGGTTTGGGCGTGTTTTCGTTACTAACTTTGAGGTCTCACCAGGACGTGCGCATCAAGATTTGTGCGGTGCTCAACGACACTACAGGGACTCTCATGTCTTGTGCCTGGATGAACCGCAACTGCATGATAGGACTCATCGTCGGTACGTAAGACCAATGCTCATATTGTTCTGTTCTAGCGATCTCACTCTTGTCCTGTAGTCCACTCAGTTGGTCTTCCTTCGTCTGTCCTCCGGAGACAACAGTGTATTCTATCGTTCTCATCCGATGGTGCTGTTGCGTGTGTCGTAAATTATTCTTGCTTTCAAATGTGGACTGACCTGTGGTTTGTTTCTTTAATTGTTCCTATTTTTGATCTGTTGTAAATGTTCATCATGTACTTTCCTAGGTATATCTGCCTTCTTTTATTGTTGATCCGTAATGAAAAATTTCCAGTACTCTCTGAAAAAGAGTTACGCACCAGTGTTACGGGATGCCGTGACTGCTTTCGCGATGGAAGCGGTTTCTAGTCTTTTTATTTTACTCTTAAAAGTCTATTTTCTTGGCCTTCCCGAGGACATTCTTGGGTTTCAGGTAAACATGTTCATCGTTCTTCTTCATACTGTCCGAGTCTTTCGTCAAAATTTATGCTTTAGGTGGTGCGAAGGAAATCGCGAATTTTCTCACTAGTCCATTTTGATAAATTTTATGGCAATTGCTGGGTTTTGCTTCATTTAAATGATTTAGGTTCATAGTTCTCATAGCTCTTCGGTATCTCTGGAGGAGTGCATTGAAATCGCAAACATTCGACTGTGACCCAATTGGAGTTGTTAATTCTCAAGCATTTCTCTAGCTTAATTTCAGAAGCATTTGTTTGGTAACCATTATATATCCTTATGTATATATATATATATATATACACACACACATGACGTAATATGTTACGCAACGTCCCACATGAATTGTTTCCATGTTATATGTCTACTTAATTATTTTTGAAATCACCGATATACTGACTGTTTCATCTGAAGTTAGAAATGTGTCATATTCTAAGTATATTTTCAGAAAAAGATACTGATATTTTCCTTCTGTGCTCGTGAGGAAGATCTCATTATTTCTGTAGACCACTTCCGTAAACTTTTTGTAGATGTTCCTTATATAATTAGTTATATTCAACTGAAGTTAATCAACTTATGTATTAGGTAAATATATGTTATGAATTTTGTTATAGCTATTTGTTCGATTATCTCTAAATTTGGTGTTTCACTTGCGTTGGTCTTTCCCGTCAGGCATTTTATATTTGTAGGGCAGATTCCAAATTGTGTGTATGGTTGGTTTGTAACAGCCCGACGTGGCACACTCATTGAAACAAGTTCTCAACTCTCAGGAATCGATATTGGCTCTGATTATTATCGTGTTTTCTGACTATTTTTTGTGTCGGAAGTAGCGAGCTCAAAACTAACGTTCTCCACTTTTCTCAAGTCAGGAAGTGTCTCTTAATTCGTCATAGTTGCACCTTTCCTCTTTTATCCTTGTTCGTATTTTTGTACGCTGTTCACATTGTTATTATGAACATTTCTTTTCACCTGTCTGTGTTCATTTGTGTTTGACAGCCGTGCTCTTTGTTCATATTACATTTGAATTAATTTTTTTTCCTTCATAATGAGTTGGCATTCATTTCTCGCTTCGGTTTGCTTTATATTTTCAGTGATAAAAACATGGTATCTTTTGCTTGGCTCGTGTCAGTGTTGTGTGAAGGCGTTCATTAACGTTCATGTGATTAGGAATTATTGAAATAGGCATAGTGTTGCTTTGTTTTAATACTGCTTGAAATTGTAAATTTGAAGGTGAGATTTAAAACTCTAACATGATTTCGTTCGAATAGCAATGTATTTCACTTTGCTCATGTGGCCTTCTTTTGAGCATCAATGTTTTATTACCTCTATTAGTCCGTAAATTGTAATTCTGATGTAATATGTATAGTGTAGCACATGAATTTGAGGGCCTAGTTTTCTGCATAAATATAACTATTTATTGTAAAGAGCCCGTAAGTTTATTTTGTTTGACAATGAAAATATGTTCATGGATGAACAGTACGCCCGAAGAAATGAGAAGCTTGAGATAAGTTCGTGACTGGATTACAGTAACTGGGGGAGGACACTGTAAGGTTATCTCAGCTTTAGTTAAGCCTTCGAGACTTTCTCTTTCACGCCCACTTTGCTTCTTTTTGTTTTCATACCATCTCCGATTATTCTTTATCTTTTCTTCCTCTTCCTTCTTAACTTGCTGTTTCTATGCGCAGAGAATCACGTGTGAGAACACACCTGGGCATAGATTCCACATTTTCTAAAACTTATACTAAATTTTTCCCTCTTTTCCCTCTCTTTTAGTCACATTTCCTGTAGGTTGGGAGCTTTAAACCAACAGATAATCTAATCACAGTAATTAGGCTAATGATGATGAAGACAATGCTCCAGGCGTAGCTTGAGTGGATAAATTCAAGCTGCCCACGGTGCATCAAGTGTAGGTGCTAACAAAATAAATATGAATAATTTTTTCAGTTCATCTGCATTACACAAAGAAAATATTGAATCTTTTGCGCCCAGTCTAGGCTAAAGATATATTTTTATTTATTCGTATGTGCTCTAATAATAAAGAAAGTAAATGAAATTAGAGAAATTAGCAACGTACTATTATTGGCAGCATAAAGTTCCTACGATTTCCATATTTTTTTATAATTTTACGTTATTTGTGTAAATTTATAAGATTTGTACTAGGACAAGTCAAATTGAAGTCGTGTAACCCTGATCGTCTTTGGAAACGATGTGTGGGGAAGTGCGATAATCGGTTTCGTTACCGGGTAGCCGTGAGAAATTTCTAAGCTGTTTTTTTAAGGCAGTGCGCATTGCAGGCACGGGCACCAACGCCTGCTACATGGAGAAGCTGGAGAGGGTGGAGCTGTGGAACGGTAGCCGAGAGGGTCCCCAGGAGGTGAGTTCTGCTTCTTGTTGGGTCAAAGTGGCCTCAAAATGTGATAGGTTCTTAGAAATTAAAGACAATATCAAAGAGGGAAATTTTGATTTAGGAAGAATTACTTTTCGCCTAACCTACGAAAATATGAATACAGTAGATTTTTTATTCTAATGTGAGTGGCTAGGGGAAAGTAGTAAGAACTGAGGTCTTAACTGGACTACTTGCATAGGTGGCTGCCATGCTCAATATGTCGTTCAGATGAGATGCGAGTGGAAATGCGCTTTTGCGCTTCATGGTTTAGTCTTGCTACGCATCATGGTGCTACTCCTTATTTGTGGTTGTTTTGCACGACTGAGCTCGATTTGGGCCGCCCAATTGTGGTGATGTGTATATTTCTCTTTGTATGGCCTCAGACCCTGTTGTAGGCATTCGAAAAATTATTCTTGTTGTCATGCTATCATGTTCATGAATTTATAGGAACTTTGGTCTAATCTCTTCACTCACAAACTCATTCGACTTGTTCGATCAGTGGTGATGAATGTTTGTTGTTATATTTTCTGTGCTGCAAGGAGCTAGAAACGCGCTTCGATGGGGTAAGTGACATATTTAGTTATATTCAGTTTCGCTGTTTTTTATCATAACATTGCAAATATTCATTTTTTCTCTCTTCGAGTTGCTTCAAGTAGTAGTACCGTTTTGGTTTCAATATTAATAAGTTGATGTTTTTAAGTAAATATATGTTCATACCTTTTTATCTTTGTGATATTTTTGGTCAGCTGTCTGAACGAGTATGCTTTTACACATGTATGCCATGCTTTACTTCGGCTTTGTTTGTAGAACTGTTCCTATAGCTAAAAGTTGACAATATTTTACTAATTTTATTTTTGGAATAGTTGTAGCTAGTGATAATGCGATGCGCTTGAATTACTTTCGAAATGTGTTGAATGGTCATGAAAATAGACTGTAATTTTTCTCATACGCTAAGCATCTATGGGTGTTAGTAATTTTCTGTGAAGTAAGGGAGATATGTTGCCTTGTAAATTGCTCGTTTGGCTCAGCTAATTTTAGAAATAACAGTAGTCCTTCATATTGAGGGTTTTTTCATTCTCAGTTCACTCGGTATATCGCAGAAAGAGGTGCTCTTATTTGGTGTGATTGACGCGAGTTTTGTGTGGGCGCAGGTGATCATCAACACGGAGTGGGGAGCGTTCGGTGACAACGGAGTCCTTGACAACATCCGCGTGTACTGCGATCACAATATCGACGAGGAATCTATCAACCCTGGTCGCCAGCTGTAAGTGCTCGGCTCTAGTGAAAAAGCATGAGATTTTTCGTGTGGGTAAGAGTTAGAGGGTGTTACTGAGGGAGGAAGGCTGAAATTTTGATGGGTAGGTAGTTCTCAAGTTAGTAGCAAACTTGTTGAGTATATGAAAGGGTTGTTGAGGTTTCTTGGCCTGAAGAAGTCTTTGAGGAGAAAGGATTACTCTTTAGAGAAGTTCGGAGAAGTTTCAGCTGAAATAAGAAGCCTTCTTCACGTATTGAGAGAGTGTTCTATAACTACAACGAGTCATTCAATAAAATTAACCTGTAGAGCACATCCCTACCTGTTGGTTACCCAGAGCGCGTTTGTCCCACCCCTGTGCGAGTGTTTTGCCTTAGAGTAGTCCCTCGCGAACTTCGCTGTTTGACCTCTCGCTCTAACTACAAGGTTGGAACGTAATTCAACTTTCAATCATTGAGTTTGCATACCGGACGTTGTTGGTCAACATGCCTCTTATCAGCTCTGCTATGAAAAGTATTTCTCGAATGTCGTGTTTCCATACGCTAGCAACATATATCCAGTGTGTAGATTGTTTCCTTAACACAAACAGAATGCATTACCATGAAAGTTTATAATTAAAAATAAGCTACGCAGTGTGAAAAGTGCTTACACTTCTGTTCGTTTTTTCCTGTGAATTACATACTTATCTGTTACCCCGTCGACCGCCTGCGCCCAACTCAGCTATTCATTTTTCCGTTACGTTTGAACGATGATGATAAAAAATTTAACCAAAGCTTTCCTATTCGCGCTTAGATCTCATCATATGCTATGAAAACATAATTTATGTCACTTTGGTTTGCGGCGCAAGTATATATGCTACATTTATATTGTGTCGTATGTACAGTTTTGAGAAAATGATCAGCGGCATGTACATGGGCGAGATCGCGCGACAAGTGCTCATACGGCTCGTCGACGAGGGGCTTCTCTTCCAAGACCATTGCTGCGATGCTCTCAGGGAGAAAGGACTTTTCTTCACCAAGTACATTTCTGAAATTGAGAGGTGAGAACCGCTGCTTCTCCTGCTAATTACTATTCCTTGTGTTTTGCTCATGGTCCACGGAGAACTGGTCATCCGCGATTGACTGCTTCCACTGAAGCTCTCCTGGTTTGGCCGTGTGGGAGCAGCACGGAGCCGTACAACTATTACAACATTTACGATATTTCTTATTGTTAGAGCCCTAGCACGTCCTGAAAGCATTGAAAGGAGCATATTCTAGTTCAAGTTGAAGTTACAAAGATATTCACTCTATGTTTTGATGTACTAGTTAGCATAAGAAGGCGTAACGGGAGGTATTAAAATCGTGCATAAATGTATTCCAAAAATTGTACGTGTGGTTTTGTAGGAATTTATCATCTAGTAAGAAATTTTTGGCAGTGCTCGTGGAATGTTTCAAGAAACATTGCTGAACTCGACTATTTTTTACCTCAGCTTACATTTGTGTTTTTCATTCAATTACGCGTTTCGAAATTATTTGAATGGTTTATCCTTAAAATCTATTGTTAAATGTTACGTGTTTAGACTTTAAAAAAGGGGAAAAAAAAGCTGTATTTTCTAGTCGTAGGTTGCTGTTACTCTATTACGACTAGAGTAACCCTAGACTCTACTACGAGTTCTAGGAATCCCAGGCTGTGTAGCTCTGCAAACTTTCGCAGATTAGCTATGGTCGCACGGAAGCCGAGGCCAACTACGTTTATATATATACTCATTAGGTAAACATCAAGAGCGGAATAAGTTAGCTCCGCTGCTCGTTTCCTGCTGGTTCAGCGCTAGTTGGTGTCACTCAGATTACTGAAGTAAGGTGTACTGAAGATGTGAAGTGGAGAATATGTCGAGAGAGAAATTATGAGATGATTGAAATGCGAGATCTTTGAACACTTGGGGTTGTTAATTGCATTGGCTGAGAGGATGAATGAGGTTGAGGATAGAAAACGGAAAATAGATACCTTTTATAAAGAGTTATATATATTAATAAAGCCTAATAGGAATGATGTAAATGTTTAAGAGGTTAAATATATGTATGATCGTTGTAATCGATTTTTATAGTTCATAAACGTCGTTAACTTAAAAAAGGATAAAGAAAAGAAAAATGTTCGGGATCATGTGGTTGAGAAATTGTAGTGTAACTCTGTTTTAGGGGAACTACAAAGTGGTAACTGAGATAAACGAGCCGAAACGAATGTGCTGTTTTGAGTGCAACCTTATAGTCTCGTTTTTAAAGTCAGGTACTAATCCATGAATCGTTTTCCACGTGTAGATTATAAGATATCCCTCCCTTCTTCGCTGGCGATAATACAGTTGGAGAACTTTTAGGCGTTCCCAGTAGTCCAGCCCTTGGGCCTCATCAGACAAATTTTTAAAATTTCATCGCCTCATTGTTTTTATTCACCAGTGACAAGCCAGGCGAGTTTGCCAACTGCCAGTCGGTGCTGGAAGACGTGGGCATCATGGATGCCTCACCTGAGGAGTGCGCCAACGTGCGCTACGTGTGCGAGTGCGTGAGTCGGAGAGCAGCTAACCTGGCCGGTGCAGGAGTAGCTGTGCTGCTCAACAGAATCGGACAGAAGAAGGTTACCGTCGCTGTTGATGGATCTGTGTACAGATTCCATCCTTACTTCCATAGTATGATGGTCGAATGCATCAGCAAGCTGGTCAAACCTGGAATGGAGGTTAGTTCACTGGTTCTTTTTTGTCTCAACTTTTTGTTTTAAATTTTAAACTTTTGGAAGAGAACACGGATTGATGTTCGAGCTATATTGTTAAATATAAAATCGAGTAAAACATTTATTTTGTTTGCAAAACTTTAATTTTGGTAATTGTGGCATGATTATTCAAAACAGGCTTCAATTTGAAAATGAAAAGGGATTCTAAAATTTTCAATTCAAAGGGAAAATTTTAAATTTTGTCCGACCTAAGTCCTGAAGCTATTCAAGTACACCCTAGTGTTACATTCAAAAGCATGATTTCGGGTGGCTGAGTTTTCCTTTGATTTGAGAATCAGGTATCATTTTTCAGTTATATATGGAAACCTGTTTTGAATAATCATGTCAGTTCTTTTTAACATTCCCTAGTAAGCAATGTAGTTTATCACACTTCTACCACAAATGCAATAGCGTTATTTCTTTTTTTTTAGGTGAAATTCATTGTTTTCATACCTGATGATGAGCGAGTGCTCGAAACCTCTTTTTTCGAGTATGCTGTCTCGAAAATATATTTTACCACCAAAAATGTTTCATAGTTTCCCTAGTTATCTCTTTTTTACTGGATGTTTTTTCTGCGTAGTTTGGAGCTCCCGAGTAAGTGCTTTACAAAGGATGGGTAGGATTTCTTCTCATAAGTAATTTTGCAATAGATGAGTTGCCTTTCTTGGGACACGCTTCCTATTACAGATGGCGTCCTCACCTGAGCATCATGCAGGTTGCAACTATCTAGTGTAGAAATGACTTGAACGTCATCACATTCACTTCCGATTTATCTTTCAAATGTTCTAACCTCTCATTGCAGTAAAAGGTTAGAACACTAATTATCTTCATTTATATTTCCATCATGTTTTAAACCCCTAGGGGGCATAAGATAGGCAATAGTGTTAAATTAGTTACATTAGTGTGTTGTATCTATTGTATGCTAAAGGGACGGGCGCCCCGAGGGTGCAGTTAGGTTTGCTGTTATACATAGACCTTCGGGACTTCTTCCAATTTTCACACTTTCTTAGCTATCTGTTCCTCGTCATTTCTTCTTAACTGTTTATACACGCAAGGAATCCTGTGTGGGAACGCGCTTTCTGCGTAGATTACCCGTTCCCTTTACTCCATTAAATAGTCCCTACTCTTTGCTCTCTTGAGATTGCATTCCGTGTGGCTTGGGAACTCTAAACTAACCAATAATAATAATAATAACAATAATAATAATAGTCTTATGTTAAACTGTTACGGCGATCTTCCGGCCCTAGAGTGGCTTGGTTCCTCCTATATCATCATAATGGTAATACTGCACTGAGTAAGCAAACAAGTTTTTTATATCTGCATGAGCCTTTTTTTATTAGTATTTCTAAGTTAATCACGTCGTTGCAGTTTGACTTGATGCTCTCTGAGGACGGCAGCGGGCGCGGGGCTGCGCTCGTGGCAGCAGTGGCGAACAGGAGCGCCATGGAGCGGGAGCAGCGCATGAGATAAGCCCTTTTTCTCTCTACCTAATCCCCGCACTCGCAACTCAATGCTCATGAAAGACAATTCATGTCAACCAAAAAGTGATGCAAACCTCAATTCCAACACCATATCAGTCTCCTGTCCACCTAAACTTTACATAACGGAAGAAATATTGACACGAGGGACGTCCACACTAGAGGTGATGGGAATTAAGTGCAAGTACACTGTGATTGTTAACGATGTCGTTCATCTTAGACAGGATTTTCCACCTCACAATGGGCATCAATTATGCTCTTGGTAAGACGGGAGTACCGAAGGTTAATTTTTGGTCTCATGAGATGAGGAGTCTAGTAAAATATAATTTCTTAAATACATCACGATCAGCTCCCATGTTGATCTTGAAGTCGATGCGCTTATCAGCGCCATAAATTTATTGTACAGTGACTGTTTTGAGTTGATAAGAGTTGGATATTTTAGAATCTGTACATGGAATGAGTTTGTGCCGTTTTTTAATGCTTCGTAGAGCTTATGAAACCTAGGACTATCTGATTTATAGTGGCACACGTGGAAAACTGACTGGTGTGTGTGTGTGATGCTGCTTAGCAATTTGTGTTGATGTGCGCTTGTGTTGATGCTCGTTGAGTTCACTCGTCAGGTTGAACCTCCTATATCCGGCAACTTCCGGACCTGAGACTAGCAGAACCCCGGAAAATTTTAGATTCGAGGTGATCCTCGAATAGGTACTATTGAAAACTCTCCATCGTTTTAGTTAGCCATAGTAATATGCATCCATCATCTGGTGGGAATGTTATTGCATCTACAGTAGCAAAATTATGCCGAATCAGAGATGTGGCCAAGTTGCGGAATTTCAGATTTGGGCGATTCAACCTGCACTTGCATATCGATTTATTATAGTTGTTTCTTGGGTGTGTAAGGTATAGCGTTCAACAGCAAACTTCATCGAAGCCAAGACGTCTGTGGTCATATTTTTACTCATTGGCAGTGTAGAAAATTGTAATTTTAGTTAAACATTGAGTGCTGCTAGTGCTGGCGAATAGAGAGGGGAAGAGAGCAGCGACTGATTCAAAAAGTGAAGTCTAACATGAGAAGGTGTGTTGGGAGTAGACCTAGGTATGGATGAAGTGAGAGGAGCAATGGGTACAACAGGTGTTTCAAAAAGAGCATGCTAAGCGTGGGTTAGAGACCCCTGGAAGTGGCACACGCCTGACTCCCCCTAATAGCCAATCGCAGCGTCGTCGGGGCTTGTAGCCAGCTCAATTTTTCCAATTGGAAATCCAAATTGTGACATTCACACTGCCAGACTTAAATTTTATATTTCTTTTATATAGCTCCTCGTCGCTCTGAAGTTCTCTATTTTATACTTTTAGCGTAATTTGTGATATTTCATTGTTGATTCATTAATCGTTGTCACGCGAATATGTTCGTACAAAGAAGTACTTAATAACATACAGCAAAAACTGTCGTACGTCAAGCATTTTTAATTCGCGTGGGTCGCGTTGTGTGCGTGAGAGGGCCCGTTTCCGCCGAAAAATGTAAGTGCAAAAAAATTTCGACAGATTTCAGGGAAATTATGCTTTTAATATCTAAGGCCATTCCACCGCTCCAATGAATGCGTGTTTGAGCGTTTTTAGCTCTCTGATGTAACATATATTTTTATGTAAGTCGAGGTGCATCGATATCGTCGCTAGTAAACTGTCACTATTTGCAAGAAATCATTGGCAAGTGCACAAGAGTGTGCTGTAATGTTTTATTGTCAATGGTAATGGTGTTTAGCAACAACTGTTTATCATTTGTGCATACAAGTTTTACGTCCTATTAATGAACATTTCGTAATTGGAATCACGCTTACTTGTACTTAATATTAATTGCTATAATTTCTGAATTAGAAATATGGCCGGGTAAAGTTGAATGTTTCTTTCAAATAACCGCGTTGCACTGTTTCTTTTTGTCCACTAAAATTGTTCAACATTCAGGAGGATTCAATACGCGTGTAATCATTTTCGTATGATTTAGTTTACTTTGTGCCAACTCATGATTCCGGAACAGTGGGTTCGATGTGAGGAATTCACGGACCAGCTTGAGGGAAAGGTTGCAGTAGTTCTCATAATAGAATTTTTTCCGTTAATTACTGTTTCATGTATTAATAAGGCAGATCTTTAATTAAAATGAAAGAAGATTTATGGTATTGAGCAAATCTCCGGTAATCAATTCTCTTAACAAGAATGTTAGGGCATCTAATGTTACATTATGCTCCTGCTAACAAATCTCAGAGCACTGCCCGGTCCCCACAGTTAGAGATACTGTAATTCGCCTCATCAGTCTTTTGCGACAAAAATTTTTATGAAGTAACTCTCTCGACCGCTTTCAGTGAAGGTTAGGCTTAGTATCCCGGTTCTGTAAGTTACTCTGGAGTGCAATAGATTGAATGTCTGACAGAGGTTTACCATTTTATGCTTTATAATTTAATAACTATTTGAGCAGTTCTAGTATCAAACGTATAATTATATAATCTGAATAAAAGTTGTTGTTTCTTGAGTCTATTAGCGAGGCTAATTGTACAGAAGAAGTGTACATAACGTGTATCATACGTGTGCAATGGACTGTAGCCATTTGACTTACTTTTGAAATAAGTATATTTTTAGAGATCAATGATTGATTCTGTAGGATATTAATTAGACACTTGTAAATTGACCTCTGGCCCTGCGTTCTTGAAACGCTAGAGTGAAGTCGTCAGTGTTGTGAGTTAGCACTGCAGCTCTGCAGTGATTGTTTTGTCTGCCATCAAATAGTAGGTTAGATTGTACGCTATAAATGTGCTAACTGATACTTCTAGTGTTCGATAATTTTCCTTTCTCCGGACAAGAATTAACTGTCAAACTGAGTCAACTTGACCGCCAAATTTGACTTCATTAACAGTGGCTCTCATATCAAGCGCTTTTCATACTGGAAGCTGAAGAAAATATTCCTATTGATTATCAAATCCAAGCCAACTGCAGAGAATAAAAACTATACATGTCATCTAAATGTGAGATGAATTCTAGCAAAAATAGTTATCGGTTCCTTTAAGATTGTTTTCCCACATATATACCCAGAAACTTTATATAACAATCAATATCGTATGCGAGCACAATAGACGTAGCCTGTTAGAGCATTTTGCACTTGATACTTATTACTATTCGTGATATTTCAAACCACATCAATCAAATGTACAGAGCCTATTCCAAAACTTCGAAAACAGTACACAAAGTTTTACTTGTGATATCCCATGGTAGGTTTTTTGAAATATCACAAAAAATCCTCGTCTCGTCATTTTTGGTCATTTCAACAACGAAAGTATTTTAACAGTTATACATATATCAAGAACGGTTCAAGAATAAAGAGTATCTTTTCAGAAGTAGATCGATGTACAGCATGTTGGGCAAACTGCATTCGATTCGTATGTAATCTGATCGGAAGAATAAATAAAAAACTACGAAAATCTTAGGCTCAATCTATTTGAAGGGTTATGACTTCCAACAATATAGCAATTACGCCCACACGTGTAAGGCATGAGACGAACATTTCACGTACAATAACCTACCAACATGAGCGGAATAAGCGACAGGTTGAGAGCTCGTGGCGCACCGGGGCTGCTCTCATATGGCAGGCACTGTGCTGTCGTAGACACGCTGTCGTATGGACATGATACGTTTCAGGTATTTCTCTTCTCTCTCTTCTGGATCACCAAACAGCTGAAAAATGAAAAAAAAAAACATTTTAATTCTTTAACAGAACACTTACGGGCGAAGAGCAGCACAAATTCAAGCTACGAACTGTTGTAGCGTAGCGCAAAATATACAACTTATCTGGCACAAAAATGTTAAGTATTAAACAAACTCAAAAAACAAGCAATAATGATGAACTAATATGGTTTAACGAAATTACAACCGATTGTTTGAGCAAAGTTAGTTCCCAAAATACACAACAGGACAATTCCTGCTGTATTGTTACCCTAATGGAGTTCAAAATAATCACACAATGCAATGCATCTTGTCAATTTTAAAAAGTTTGACCAAACACATTAGACCTTTTAAAAATGCGTGCACTAATTTCTTTTTCTCCTAGAACACACATTGACCAGGGATTATCGTGGGTTCATTTCCTCGCCACATGATATTTTTACTTAAACTGTTGTACTCACTCCAACGTTTCCATTTTACTTGAAGATGGCGAAAAAATAAGTGCACATTTACGAGCTGAACTGTACAAGAATTTTTAGTTGCTTATGAATGTCTGAATTTACATCTTGAATTGTTTAATACTGTCGTAATTAAAACCAAGTAAAATTAACCAGATGAAAATCATTTTCGAGTACACCGCAATCAAAAAATTCAATATTCGTACTCGAAAAGTGGAGCTGGGAATTCTATCAGTGCATCACTCACATACGGGCTGAAGAGGTTGCTCTCATCTCCTGCCAGCACTGCCGGAGTCCTGGTTTTCAGCTCAGCTGAGGTGCCGAAGTCGAAGTCATTGTTAGAGTTACCGTTGGTGAGCGCTGACGCATCTTTGGCCTTATCTCCCCGGGAGGATTTAAAGCTCGACTGAGTGAATGAGGAGTCGTTCACCTCTGCGATGGCACGCTCTCTCCGCAGCTTGTCAGCCTCGCTCAACTCTGCCAGCATATAAAATATTCTCAATAGAGATACACTGAACTGTGTAGAAGTCATGGTCAACACGAGGATTTCGCCTAGGCCACCGGAAGGGTCAGCCCTACAGACCACGGTGCTGTCAGAGTATGACCAATGGAGTACTTGGCAATACCAATGCCCAAACAATTCTCCCGAATGTTTGCTCAAAATATGAACTTTGATAATGATAGCGATGAAGGCTGATTCTTGACCGAGAGTACTTCACTCCGAATGAAAGGAGCCACATTTTAATGGAGAAAGAACGAATTCAATACTAATTTAATTGTTCTTTGTAAAATCTATGAGGCACAGCTGTTTAGATAAGGACTTATTTTGCGTATGCTATAAGTCTGCACAGACCAAAATACTACTCTAAAACAATATCGAGAGGTAAGTATTATACACCAAATATAATGGTTATATTCTCTACCCAATTACATTTAACTAGGCGACATGTCAGCAAATTCTGAACAACAATTACCTGTGCACTGCAGCCGTATCATGACAGGTAAATGCGTCCTGAACAACAATTACCTGTGCATTGCAGCCGTATCAAGACAGGTAAACGTGGGACGTAAAAGTCAACTGGAGTCAATGGAACACATGACAAGAGTGATATCAACTAATTACCATGTCAAATAACCAAATTGATGTAACCATAAAGTTCCTGTTACAATAACAGCCTAAGTAATGTAATACATCGGGCACAGAAAGCCCAGAATGTGAGACAAAGTGGTAGGGAAGCTCAGCTCGCGATATTTTCCATTACTGAGGAATGAACAGACTGCGGCATTGGCACAGCCGTATCGACAATAAGGTGTAGATAGAGAGAGATTTTTGGGTCAAGAGAGACAGCAACATGAAGCAAGAAATCTCCGGAAAGGAGAGATGAGACGCACAAAAAAACTTTTTTGGGCACACGGGTTATATCTACCTATCGCTAGATCCGTTCTATGAGAACCCGAACATCAGTAATAAAAATCGATGTCCTTAATCGACGTGTTTCATATTGTATTCGAACAGCGTTTTCTGTTTTTCTTGGATGGCTGCCCACATAAAATTTAGAAAATTAAATAACTGAAGAAATTTTATCACCCTGTTCTCCACAAAGAGAACTTCTATCCAACACTATAGCTTACACGAGTATTCTAACGTGATCTTGCATCCTAGTACACAAACGCTATTAGTAAATCTCCACTGCAAAAGAAAAGATTTCACATATGCAGTGTGTTACTAAGATAACGTTGTTAAATATAATTCTACAACAATTCCTTAATTGCAAATATCATCTGTTAAGTTTACTCAACATCCATAAACTTCAAGCATAAATATTATAACAAAATAAGTTCGCTTGAAATGGCTTATAGAATTTTTATTGTAGACAACCGTCATTGCAGAAAGATAACATATTTTGGGTTGAAACGAAATCTCTCATCCATCTGAACAAAATGTTATTTGGAGGACCACATATTTTGTAAGCAAAAGAGGCTCGGGAAAAGCAATAGATAAGGCTAGGCTCAGCCAACTGCTACCACAACTCCAGACGTTAGATCCCACTGACAAACCTAAAAAACACAACCGGGTTCCTCATGAAAGCTGAGGAAAGAACCTAACCCCGGCAGCAAAAATAGTGAGAAACCTTTCTCTCAAAATACTTCCATGTGAATACCACAAGTAGTAGACTCTCGTAAAGCGACAGTAAAAAATGACGGGTGTCTAATCTTCCTCTTCTTTTATCTGTTTGGTAATTTCAAGCGTTCTCCTTCGCGATGAAAATAAATTCTACCTCCAGTAGCATTTTAATCAAGAGACCGATCATACCTAGTCAAGCAGAGGAGATAATGCTCGACGAAAAGTGATGTCCTACCTCGGTGGCGGTGTGGTCTTACGAACCAGAATTCTGGTTTTCTATAAGCCCAACATGAAACAAAATTTATGGCATGGGCATTCTGACGTCGTCACTGTAAGTCCGAGTTTCGGAGCGCTTCAAAAACAAACTATTTGCCGTTTTCCCGAAGCTAAAAGAACTCGAGGCTAGCCGGCACCTCATGCTCCTCAGTTCATTTCGAGTGACGAACAGATCGCGTCCTTTTCAGACCCACATCATTTTGGTTAAGACCATCAAATACATGTTCTCTGAAGAGATACGTCTTCTATTTGTTATGCGCTAAATATCGTACAACTCGTAGATTTTCAATGGAATCATATTAAGTAACTATGAGTTCATTTTATTGCATTTCGGTTTTGAAACATTCATGTTATTTTTGTTTGATAATTATTTACCTATGGCTTAGCCCATTGAAGGAAAAATTTACCTATGGCTTAGCCCATTGATGATGCGCCAAGTTTTTTTCCTGAATTAGTTTTACAAATTTTTTAGACTAACCGTTAGTAAGTTGTATGTATCAAAAATGAAGTTTGAATAAAAATATACGTCCCTGAAATAAATCCGATTTCATGAAGGTACTGCACGCCTAGAAGTCATGAAGTACCACTACTTTAAATTATAGAACAAATTATTTGCACGGTAATTTTACAATTCAATTAGCAGTTATTTCAGAAGAAAATTGGAATTTTAAAGGCAAAATATCCCACTATTTAATAACAGCCAGTGTTGCTTGCATACCTAGTCCGCCTGTCTCTCTGTCTCGCTCTTGAAGATTTAGATAGGAGAAAATCCCCGGGTCCGTCCCCCTAAACTAATAGCGAGACTGTCAGATAAGGCAATCCGTATCAGTGACACTGAAAATAACATTTCATGTCAGTTACCGTAAATAAGAGGGCATCTAAAGAATGTACCGTCATTTGTCCCGCCATTTTAGACGTGGCGCGTCTACTAATAATCAATAAAACATACTTGTACTACCATTACCTTCTGTAAACATTGTTAGTATTCGGTATTACTACCATCCAGTGTGCATGAAAATGTACGCTATGCATGAATGGCTTAATACTGAATACTAAGCAAGTAGACAACGAGTAATTTCGTTTTGAGAATAACAAGTTTCCAAACGTACCGACGCTTAGGGACGGCAGCAGCACCTCTGGAGCGGCGTCACGCTCTTCACTGACCCGTGACAGCTTCGAGGAAGACGCTGTCCCACTCTTGTTTCTGTCGACTGAAGCGCGTCTTGAAGAGCTGTCGAGATGCAGTCAATGTAGCACACAAAACTACAATGAAACTATATCCACATTAGTAAATTCAAAATAGTTGCGCGCAGGCAATGGCTATCTTTAATGTTTAAGGGTAGTGTGGTATAAGCTGTGAATATTCGAACCAGAGATCTAGAATGATGTGACGTACGAGTATTCAAGCATGAAGGCTTATTATGAAGTTAGCAGCTCAAACTGCTACAGTGACATATTTGTAGCACTTAACAAGGAATGTGAACGTTAGAGTGAGAAGTATAAATTGAACCAGATGAATACAAGCAACAGCTGTCATCAAAAAGCTGAAGTTCAACTATAGATAATATGTAAGTGGATCAGAGGTCGGAAGCAAATGTGAACGCGTGTGCAGTATAAGGTGAGTTGGTAACTGCTTACACAAAAGAAATTAAACAAAATGTGCCTTAAACTATGCATCAACTCCTAGGTTAAATAATATAAAAATAATTCTCACCCCTGATAATCAGGGCGGATTCTTGAATTAATGCTGATAAATATTCACGTACACATCCAGATACAGTAGTAGTGAGTTAAAGAAAAATCCCTGAAATTTATTACAATATTAGCAAAGTGGGGACTTTCAAACAAGCAAGTAATGATTCCCCTACGGGCACCATGATATAGCTCCACTACATTCCTTACCATTCCCTTGCTTATCTTCCTTCCACTTACAGCACACGTCACACGATTCGCGGGCATTACTTTCTTCACGCGTGAAATACAATATTCACTCATTTCGTTTAAAAACATTTCTGTTGCTCTAAAACTCTTCAGATCACGTTCCTTGAAAACTATTATTTGTTCAAACCGTCTCTCTCTGGACCCATGTTACCGCAACCTATGACTATTAGCGCCTATCTGAAATATGTGCAAATTATTTATACGCACCAACACAGGTTTGGCATTTTCCTGTACTATCTTATACGTCCATGATGACCCTTCCTTTACAAACTGCTCAAGCTACACTATTCACCAAAATTATACTTTTTCACATCAAACGCAACCAGTCGCTCAACTCAAAACAACTCCTATGTTTAAAACGTCTGGAACTGGTTATTAGGAATGAAACAATCTTGTACTGAAGATACGATATCTAAAAAATGCTACTGGAGTTGCATTTATGCGAATTTTCAAGGATTTAAACTTATATACTAATGTAATAACTATGTAGAATGATTCAATGATGATAGGAGACAATTTTTGAAAATATCAAATAAAATTGTAAGATTATACCCTTACGTTTTTTATCAAAAATTAGTAGAAAAATGATTTGAACCAAATTGAATGTGAATGTTTGGTATTTAATAGGGATCACGATTTGCCAATGGAAGTCGTTTTTAGAACGTCTGGAACTGGTAATTAGGATTGAAACAATCTTGTACTGAGGATACGATATTTAAGGTAACAAGGAGTAGCTATATCGAACCAAGTTTTCTAGCGAGCTAGAAGAGCTCAAATCGCAGGTCTATTTATTGTTTATCACATCTAGGGTTTGCAATTTGTAAAGCTAAACTCACACACCCACCTCTCGAATTACACAATACGAAAAACCCAAGAGTGGGTAAGCCCATGTAAGAAACCAAGCCTAAATGGAATGGTTTCTAATACAGGGTGTTCAGAAAAGACGGGACCCCTGTAAATCCTGAATAAATGTTTCATTTTTAAAGTAATAATTAAAAATTATATAACCATTGGAAAGATAAAATTTGGGAGATTATTTAATTATGACGATATCTATAATAAATGACAATACAAAAACAGTAAAAGCATACAAATTCACCCCTCAAAATGGATACCTGGACTACAGCAAAACTCATTTACACCAGTGAACAATTCATTATATGCGATTCTTACAGCCATGCAAAAAGAAAATTTTGTGTAAGATTTCACTCACGCAATTGGCCACCAAAAAAAATTAACAAGAAGATGCGTTAAAAACTTTAGGGAAAATGGCAGCATCGAGGAAAAGAAATCGGCCGGGAGGCTAACGCAACAGTACACTGGGAGGCTACGACAGTAAACGCAAATCGATATCTGACAACAATTTATGAATTTTTAATCTCACAAATTTGTGTAAATAATATAAAAGAATACTGGTTCTAACAAGATGGAGTTACAGCTCATACAGCTAACACCAATATTGCTCATTTAAAGCAACAGTTTTCAAACAGATTAATTTCAAGCAGCAGCTCCACTGAATGGGATGCGCGATCTCCAGCCCTTTCTTGGGTCAATATTTTTCTATGGCGTCATTGAAAAAGAAAAGTATACAAAAACAACCCTAGAAATATCGATGAACTAAAAAATAACATTCGAAGAGAAATTAGCAATATTGGTCATGCCACGTTGCAAAATGTTATGACCAGTATGAAAAAAAATGTGAATAATGTATTCCACAGGATGGGAATCACCTTATAAATGTTATTTTTAAAACTTATAAAATCTCCAAAATTTTCTCTTTCCAATGGTATATAGTTTTTAATTATTACTTTAAAAATAAACTATTTATTTAGAATTTACAGGGGTCCCATCCTTTCTGAAAACCCAGTACTTCACCAACGCCACGTATACTTACATATCTCGAGAAGAAGCTCTACTATCCTTCCTCTCTTCGGACTGGCGTCTTGAAGAGGACTTTTTATCAACTGACGTGCCGCGACTGTAGTTTCTATCTCTGCTAGAGTCCGAGTCAGAACTTCGCCTGCGCTTCCTCCGCGCGCTGCTGCTTGACTTGTGCTTCCGGGAAGACGAGTAACGGTCTCGGGAGCGGCTTCTTCTCGAGCTCCGCTTGGAGCGACTGTAGGACCGGGACCTGGAGCGCCTGCGCTTGTGTTTGTGGCTGCGACCACTGTGTTTTTTGCTGCTCCTGCTGTGGCGACTTCTGGACGAGCGAGAGTAGCTGTCACTGCTGCTGCTGTGTGTACTGCTGCTCCTATGGCTGCTGCGGCTACTGCTGCTACTGGAAAATTAGAATATTATCTTGGTGATTGCATTTTCTGCAATAATGATAATAGCAAAATATTGTAAAAACTCATCAAAAACTATATGTACAGAGAAGACATGAAGCATCACTGCGCACATAATCGTGGGTATTGCTTCAGACTACTGGCACCCAATGTGCCACCAGTGGACAATTCTCGTGTCATCAGTCTGCTGTGTAAAGGGATTCCAAAATTAATTATCATATCAAGTCCGAACAGATCATTTACTAGATGACAGAAAATCTAAGATTTTTCACTTATCATTTGAATCTTTTTGATGTTTAGATGCGAGTGTAATAATGGGTGTTGCAAAAAAGTATTACCAAAATTTATTACATCATTCAGTGTTGACTAAATAGTGTACAGTTATTGCACAATTCATTTCCGATGTTGACAAAACAAGAATACTATACCATATACATCTTTTAGCTAGTTTTGTGATACTTAATACCTTGAAAGACTTGTAAGAGAAACAAACATCAATAATTTTACACTGCAATATGAATATCTTGATCTGTACATAACTCAAATTGTATTCACTAAACTCTGGAGCTAAGGAAAAATAATAACATTTTGCCTTGAAAATTTTCAATATACCTGCATAATACATTGATGACTGATGAATACAAATTTCAACTAATTTGAATGCTTGAGTACAAGAAGCCTATAGAATATTTTTGAACATATACAAGTAATTCAAGTCACAATCTGAGAATATAAATTTGAGAGAAGGAATACTGCAGCACACAGTGAATATCTTTCAGTGGGTGACAGTTTGTCACTATATTTCATCAATGCCAAGCACTAGTTCTAATATATTTTATTTTGATTCAGTTGCATTTGATGGAATTTGTTTCTTCTAATTTCTTGATATACTCATATTACTATTTTTAACATCTAGTCACTTATCTGAGAAAATTTCAGAAAATTCAAGGCGTGAGGTACAGTTCGTCAATGGCTAACATATTTGTGAAATTTTCCACTGAGTGGAGTGCAGTAAAGTGTGATTTATAACATCATCAATACTCTTGGGCTTGGAACTGAGTATTGAAGTGGAGGAATAAAAGGTTGCTAGGTTGCTAATAAAATATTCAAAAAATGATTGAAAGCTCAAATCTCCAAAGAACCTTCTGTGGTTTTCTGAGAAAGCTCATGTTTCTAATCAAAGACACATGACTACAATGATGATAATAATATGCATGGAGATAAGTCTTTGAATGAAGGATTTTCCTATACTGTTCTATTCAGACAAAGCTAAAGTATATGTGCCTACACCGCAGCAAAATGATTGAACAGATTGGAATTTTGGGGCATAATGGTAAAATAAATTTTCAGCGACTTCAGTAATGAACATTTGCATTAATGATGTCTACTGGAATGTTGCAAAGGCCTCAAAAATATTTGAAGCAATTCGAGATTATGACATTGCTGCTGTTAGTTTTGAGAAAAAGGCTCTACTTCAATTTAATCTTCAAAAATAATCACTCAAAGCTGAAATGCATTCAACATGATAGAGACCAAACATGCTTCATGAGCTGACAGAAAGTGTGTTCCAAACACACTTTATAGTACAGGACTCAACTGAATGTGATACAGTAAGGTGAACCACTTAGTAAATAAATGAACTTTTAGCTATAGATGCTTTTGACAACAGTTCACTCAAAAGTAACATTTTTTCCAGCTATTATTACAAAATTAATAACATTACTAAGAGAAAGTCAATAACAGACGAAAAATCTGCAGAAATGCTCAAAATGAAATGGGAACTTAGTGAAAAATAAAAATTGAAACATAACTAAGCATAAGAAGTTACTGAAAAAGTTCCAGATCTTGGATATTGAATGGCTCAAGGTGAATAAATTTGGTACAACACAATCTGCATCTAACTTTGCCATAATCAGACAATGGTCACATGTATCTCATATTGCAGTTTGATATGTGCAGCTAGACTGGAAATTGTTCATGCATACTCTTGCTGTCGTACTCTGATGTCCTGGCTGGGTTGGAGGAGTGG
>VOMN01123055.1:0-28066 GCA_014899125.1 Orchestia grillus
AAAGAGTGCTAGAACTCAAGAAAATATTAATATGGTTTCAGAAATGTTTCAAGAAAATCCAAAAATTACGTGCCGAAGAGATAATTTTTTCCTAGTTTAAAGCTTCTTTTAATTTGTAAAAATTTTGCAAGGGTGTGATACAGTATGAATATTTGCATCCAACGAGACTAAGTATGATAAAGTCGGTACAATGGGCATTATCTTATTAGCACTTAAAGACACCTTGTCTTAAAGAGACACCTTGTATTGATATCTTGGTGTGTCAACGTAAACTTACTCACGTAACTAAAGACCGTTGGAATTTCAGAGAATAATTGACGTAATGATGCGGGGTGGACGGCTCCAGCGACAAAAGAGACAATAGAGCCACGAGTGCAGGGTGAACAGCAATGCAGTGACGTGAAGGTCTCCTAAATTAACTGCTATCGTTTATTGCTTCCGAGCGAAGGCTCGCAAATATTTGCGGTCCACCTGCATTGGCTGCCCGAGAAAGAAGATGGATATAGTTTGCCACATTTTCTGTTATCAGCGACGTAAGTTTTTTTCCCCTTCATCCTGGTTTGTATGCATACCTTTTATGCCCATAAAAGTTTGTGTGCTGCGTCTTCGTGTCCTTCTCCATGCCGGACGTACGGAAGCTAAGCAAGCTGCTCAAATCAATCTTAACTTTTTTAGAGCTAAATTTTCGCTTGTAATTTCGATGGTAGCCTTGGACTAAAGTCATAGCAAGCAATTTGGATCAAAGCATTGGACTAATTATCAATAAATTAGTCCAAGCGACTAATGTTTTATCAATAAATGTTTTATGTTTTATCAATAAATTAGTTAGCTAACAAATCTGCTTGGTATGTGAACCCAGTATTTTAACTCAAATCTCCATGCAGTCTCTTGACAGACGAAAGCACTCCTCATTTGGTCTCGAAGAAATAACGTCGCGCCTGCAGTAAAAACTTTGCATCTGCGGAGCATAGCGTGCGACTCGAACATTCTGCCAGCCTGCGCAATGCCGTGGCGTCGGTGGGGCAGCTTGCCAAGAGTCGTTGCAATTTAAAGGATTTGAATCAGTTTGAGCTACGAGCTCCTGTTTATATCAAGTAAATGAAGTCAAGTGCGCAAAGACAAGAAAATCAGTTACGACAAATCGAAGAAGCAAAGATGTTAAGTCGGATGAATCAATTACGTCAAGTCGAAAAAGTCAAGCGCGTCTAATCAAGACAGTCAAGTACGGCAAGTTTGGACAGTCAAGTACGGCAAGTTTGGACAGTCAAGTACAGCAAGTTTAGACAGTCAAGTGCGTAAAGTTTAAATGGTCAAGTACGTCAAGTTTAGACAGTCAAGTACGTCAAGTTTCAATNAGTTTAAATAGTCAGGTACGTCAAGTTTAGACAGTCAAGTACGGCTAGTTTAAATAGTCAAGTACGTCAAGTTCAAATAGTCAAGTACGTCAAGTTTGAATAGCCAAGTACTTCAAGTTTAGACAGCCATGTACGGCAAGTTTAGATAGTCAAGTACGGTACATTTAAATAGTCAAGTCCGTCAAGTTTAAATGGTCAAGTACATCAAGTTTAAAGAGTAAAGTACATCAAGTTTAAATGGTCAAGTACGTCAAGTTTAAAGAGTAAAGTACATTAAGATTAGAAAAGCTTTGGAGTCAAGAGTCACGCTATAAGAGCAAATTTCGTCAATTGGAGGGAGTCAAGTGCATAGAAGCAAAGTTCGAAGCAAAGCCTTAGTAACCGTGGAGACGCAATTCCTCCTCTTGTGGCCCACATCGCAATCAAGTGACGAAGAATGAAATCTGCCGCTACATCGGCTGTGTATAGCGTTGCTCAGCATCGAGTAACGCAACAGGCATGGCCTTCATAAATTATTGATGTCTGTCAAGTATCACATAAGCTCGAAGAGTTACATAGCATATTGTACAAATATTAGTTGTGCCAGACAAACCTAAGTTTGAAAAGTGAAATGAAGCATTGGTCAGCAGAATTTGTTAAATGCAAGGGAATACACTTTCGAATAACCACTTTTCTCGTACGAAAAACCCTGAATCATTGAACTCGAAAAATTGACAGTGGGTTTGCCGCACCCACGAATGCCTCCAGCGCCTAGGCTCCGAAGTGGGCCATATCTGGTACATGTGATCATCTAATTCTAACCTAACGTAGCCAAAGCACTAACATATATGAATATAAATTTTTAAACTTTCATGAAAATTGTGCTCATTACTCGAATAGGCTAGTTTGATTAGAAGGATAATTAAATGGATAACCAAATTTCTGAAAACCAAATCCTTCATTTTTACATTCACAACGGAGACATTTGTCGACCTAAAAAATTTCCTGTAGAGAGAATCATAGTCAAAGTGCTAGGGTTAATCATACTTAAGTATTCGAACAGTGTCGGTGAAAATTGCTGATTTGGAATTTAAAAGAAAATATTTACGAAAGAAAAACACGCAAGGTCAAATTTTGGTTTCCAAAAGCAGGAAATTCTATCCTTGATTGATGATGACCATTCTTCAAAACCTCGAAATAGGTTTCCTAGTTGATACAATTGCTTCAGAGACAGCACATACAAACAGCCCATGGAGTGCATCCGACAAGACGGTTTGTATTTGCTATCATCACATGGTATTGTTATCATAACCGGTAAGATGACTGTCAATAAATTTAGAGATGATTAATAAGATGACCTGTCAACCTAATTATTGCAGAATATTTTTCGCACATTTCACGTGAGAAAGAGACCGAGACCATCTGAACAGCGGATGGAAGAGCGCATGGCCGGAAAACATACAGCGGATGTGACGTCACACAGCTCTTCCGACGGCAGTACTGATGACGCAGTCTCCACAGCTTCAAGGTAAGCTCTGCACACCTTGCTTCGACCGAGTCTAATTTCATGTCTTGAAATAGCCTATTTCCTTAACATAAGTAATGAAAAAATTAATGAGACATTTTTCTGTTTTTTTTTCGTATTCCTCATATCCTATTGGATGTTATTGTTCTACATTCTGCGGACGACTTCTTGCGTTGACGGGTGCACCGAGTACAACGATCGCGTACTCGAGATGTCCAAGCTGTGCGCTTTTGACGACTGTCAGAGGTCGAAACCTTATCTGTTACAAGCAAAGTGTACGAAGAAGAAAAACTTTGAAGGTATTTTTCATGTTTTCTAGTTCTTTTAACGAGATTGTTGGATGAGAATTGCCCGACCTCATTCCGTCCTCAACATTATCGGGATTATTGGCGATCGAAGAATTGACTCTTTCAGTGGTCCTTCATGATTCTCGTCATGATATACCCTCACTTCTCGCTTCAAGTTACGAAGGAAATTTTTTCCCAGAAGTTAAAGTCTTACGAAAGAGACATTCCCAGCACCCTCGCCCGTACCCTATTGGTCAGTGTTGAGTCAGTGCTGGCAGCTGGTTCCTTCGGTCAACAATTTGGCGTTGGCTAAATTGGCCATGCGGTTGCCCATACTTCTATTTCTCGCTTACACATGCGACACATCAATCTCTGTCGTACTGCACTGAATAAATTTCACTTTCCTCACGGTACTGAAAACTAAGCGAATATTAAGTTACTCGTAGACTGTTCAGATAGTCTTATTCAGTTTTTGATGTGAAGCTCCAGGGGCAACGTTAGTTCAATGTCATCCAAGATTAGGAAATGTAAAACCGTAAAATTTCTTGTTACGCTATATACCTTTATTTTGAATTATCGATGCCTCATTGCATTTCATTTCACAAAAGTATAGACTTTTAACGGTTGCATGCACAGTTGCGCAATCATTTACGTTTTAATTCTTTTCCGTTATCGGCTGTAATAGTATCAGTACTAAGATGTAGCAATGTTTCAAAATAGATCACAAGGATCAAGAAATATAAAACTATCGTTATTTTAATATACTACTAGTAGACACGCCCCGCCAAACACGGCAGGACAAATGATGTTAATTTCTTAATATGCCCTCTTATTTACGGTAACTCTGACATGAAGTATTGCTATTTCCAGTATAACTGATACGGACTGCCTTCTCTGGCAGTCTCGCTGACATTTAGTTAGAAATATGGACCCTGAAATATTCTACCTAAATCCTTAAGATCGTGTCAGGGAGACGAGCGGACCAAGCAAGCAAGCAACACTGAGCTATAATTATACAACCCGATAACCATATAATTAAGATTACATAAAAACAATTGCATCTCAATGAACACCGTAGAATTACAACAAATTGCACAGCATTGTTGCTGGTTTATGATACAATGCATTCACGTTTACAGTATTGAGAGGGTACGTTCGAGAGCAAACGTAGTGTTGATACTGACGGAATAGCTTCCCTTATTTCATCCGTTTATCTTGAAAAAACTTCCTTCTCATACAAACTATAGTGACAGGTTTGAAGAAACCTCATTAACGTTTAAAGTTATTTGTAAATGCAATTTTAAAAGCCGATGTTGACCGTTTGTATTTTACTTTTGTTTCATATATTACTGATATTATGTTGAAGAAAGACAAGTTTGAAAATTCGGCAACGGTAGCAAAGATCAAATATTATTTTATTTTCATTTTATTTACTTAAAAAGATATGTGAAACTAGGGCCTCAACCTAGGAACAAGACAAAGTTTAAACTTTGTTCTATGATATAATTCAACTGGTGACGCGGCTGCTTCACACGATGTAGGTCACCCGTCAGAAATAATTTTTTATGAGTACAAGCGGAAATTCCAATTTAAGACGGAAAATATGGTGATCACAGCCAGAAAATATCCACTGAGTGTATTAAATAGCAAAAACTTTCAAAAACAATAATTACCACACGGCGTAGTAAAACTGTAGCTCGTCTGACACTCGTAGGAATAGCATTACACACATGGAGAGGATATATGAGTTATAAACATCGGTTAAGAATGCTGTCGCTGAGAGGAAACAGGGTTCACAAATGTTCAGTGTTCCCCTCCACGAGCCATCGAGCACAGGAGCTGCTTTGAAATCACCGGCCGCTGGACGCTGTCTCTGAGAACATGGTGAGTGAGCCAGCAGGATAAAATGACCTCACAAGCTAAGAGTTAAAATTGACGCTGGTGATGAATCTCGCAGGTTTAAGATTGACTTTGTTAATTAATCTCGCTAGCTAAGGCACTTTGATAGTAAATCTCACAGGCTAAGATTAATCCTAATTATCAATCTCACTGTCTAAGAATGACACCAATAATTAATCTTCCAGGCTAAGATAGACTTTGATTATGAATCTCACAAGCTAAGATTACCGCTAATAAGTACATCAATCTAACAGACTAAGATTGACTGATAATTAGTCGTCAGGTAGTAGCACTTGTAGTAGTAACGAGAACTTTTCAAAGCCGTAGAACCAAGTGAGCAATCACGCCTTTTGGAAAAAGTCAAGATAAACTCGAAAAAAACTGCCTCCGAAAGCAAGCCGCTCCCACAGCTCCGGATCATGGAAACCGAAACGTGATTTTCGATTTCATGTGAAATTTTCGACGCTAGGATACCGTATCCTGGATACTTAATGGAAATTCAGTTGTAGAGACACTTAAGCAAATCACTCTGGGTACACGGATGGAAATTTTTTGGTGCACGCTCATCAGCGTTGAGCACTACGGAGCCTGCGCGTAACACCACTCATAAAAATGCCCGCGTAACCATCGAGAGCCACGGAGTATCCGGGTACGCGCGTCAGGTCCTCTTGTGATAGGACGCAGGCCACGCACTGTGCTGCCGCTGCCCCGCGGGCACTTGAGAACAGACTGGCAGCTGCAACTCCCAGCGCACCGCAGCGGCTCATTGCGTAGTGCTGGCTGTGCTGCATGGGATGGTGCAGCTATAGCAGTCATGTTTGTGTGTGTTGTGCTGATGGTGCAGCTATTGCAGTCATGTTTGTGTGTGTTGTGCTGATGGTAGCACTGCACTGGTTCAACTATGCACACTCTTATGCAGGTTGTGCTGATGGTGGAGCTGTGGCACTTATGCTTCTTTGAAATGTACTGATGGTGATGCGAACAGAATGAGATAGCTACTGCATCAGGGAATGCCCACAACTTCTCGACATTGGGGCGTCTTATTGATGAATAATGACCGGCAACCAACGTAATTTTTCTCACATACTCTTTTTTCGGTTAAGGCAGGAGTTCTACTCTTAAGCTCTTCGAATTGGAGCATCGTACTTCACTGGTAAAGAAATAGCAACAGAAGGTCTTTTACAATAATTTAGCATAAGCCTGCCATGGAGTTTAACCGTCGCCCTGACGCCAGTTTAAGAACCAAACTGCACTCCGCTCCAACTCCCGCGCGGAACAAACCTGAGTAATTTGGCTATGTATGTACCTGAGTAGGGTATCGGGTTAAGCAGAAAATCTAGGGTAATTAGGAGCGCTCGCAGAACTGTATTTTATGGTATGGAAATAAATGAGCACTGCTTCATCATCTCTCCCCAGAGAGTTCTTGCCAAGTGACACGCACATGTCTTTAACAAATAACTTACAACTGAGCCAAGATAATCTCAAATGCATATTTGAGTATTGATAACTTTTTCCGTAAAGTTCCTTTCCCTAAAGTATTCAAATTTCGGAAGGCATAAGGTTAAACCAGAAAATATCGGAAAGTTGAATATCTTAAAGCCGAACACTTCAATTTCGGCATAGTAATTGACTTTCTTCCCATTATTTCATCTTCACAATTTTAGGTAAATTCTCAACCGGAGCTCATAATTATTTATTTGTACAGACTCAGACAAGAACGTCTTCCTATTCTGAACAAGAAGAAACTAAATTTTGGCACCTCAAAACCACCTCTTCCATGGCATGTCCCCGAGCACACACTTGAACTGCTGGACGTCGGTCACCAGCTAGACTGGAAAACATATGTACTCCAGTGGTACGTGCTTGTCTAACTGGACCCGAGTACGCAAACTCAGGGTAAATGCCTACTCGTACAGCAGCAGAGCGTCTCGAATTGGCTAGAGTATTCTAGACGGTAAATAAAGTGGTCGAAATAATGATAGCATACTAGTAAATTTGTTTAGACATTTATTAATACTGCTCCAAATGTTATGAAATTTTCACTGGATAAGGTTAAAAATCAGATTTCCATTTTGAATCACAATTTTCAGATGAGATCATTTTTCAAAAAATAATTGGACAAGTCATGAGCTCATAGTTAAAATTGGTTGAAAATATAGATAGCACATTATGTTAAAATTGCATTTTATAATGCAGAAACAAGATTTGAGTAGTGAACTCTAGTTTCTAATATTTACATGTATTCTCTTTTGATTGAAGCACATCAACACTACGTTTATACTTGGAATCGATCAGATTTGACAGGGCTGTGCTTAGTATTTTCACCCAACATTATTTTATGTTCGTCCATAGTGTCTCTTTATCCTCATATCGTTTTCCATCGGCACAAACCTGCCCCGATTAAATGCCCCATAGGTTCTTGGTGGGATTGAGGTCGGGAGACTGTACAGGCCAACTCAAGATTTTGATATCGTTATCGTTAAGCCAGTCGGTAGTAAGCCTTGCAGTGTGGATGGCTGCGTTACCTTTGTGGAAGATGACGTGTTGTGAATGATGTTCGGCCACAAACGGAAGAAGACTTGTTTCTTCGACTTCTGTATACTCCTGTGCATTTTGTTCATCTTCTATTCTGACTAAACTCGCCGTTCCGTTGATGGAAAACGCTCCTCAGGTCATAAGAGACCCCGCCCAAAAAAAGCCGTTTGCTGAAGATTTGGCTCTCCTTTCTCAAGTCGCGCCAGTAGTACTGAGAACCATCAGGTCTCTCCAAGTTGAGCTTTTTTCCATCTGAAAAAATTACTTCAGACCAATTTCTAATGTTCCACAGCACTTTCTTCCGCGCCCACTCCTCTCTCTTAAGCTTATGCAACTTCGTAAGTGCTAGTACGATCTTACACTTATTGCACATAAAGTTTTTTGACGAGCCCAAAATTCCTCTTACTCATCGCGTTGTCACATTTAGGTTTAAAGATGTCTGCGAGCTTTTGAAGCCGTGTCCCTTTCGAGAAGCTTCACGCAGCAGCCTTCGGCGACTGGTCGGACTTAGATTTGGTGGACGCCCACTTGATTTCTTCTGCTCATAGGCGTCTGGACTTTGCAAGTAGTTACCTATTACCTTCCTGGATCTCATTTTTTCAGAAATCTCGGGGAATTAGTGAATCCTTCACTTTTCAAGGCACTTATTTGTACCTGATCTGTAAGACCGCACCATCTTCCCATGGTGATCATTGGCTATAAAATATAGATTTATGATTTCCAAGTATGCAGTACAAGACAGTATCATACCAGTGTTTAGTTTTGACCTATTTATACATTGCCAAAGTCAGAGTAATACAGAAATAGAATTTATTGCTACATGTGTTATCTTTATTTTCAACCAATTTTAACTTTGAGTTAATGATTTGTCGAATTAATTATTTTTAATAATTTTATATGAAAATTGTGACTGAACATCGAAATCTGGTTAAATAGTCTTTACTCAGTAAAGATTTTATAACATCTGAAGCAGTATTAATACATTTCTAAATCAATATAAATGTGTGTTATCATTTTCCCTACTTTATGTTTACGAATTTGGTCAAAATGCCCGTACTGCTTGGCCTACTGAAAGCCTGCTGCAGCTCAACAGCAACATTATTGCGCCATGAGGCTCTGATCAAATGGATTTCGAAAAGAAAATGTTGCGTGGCACAAGATGCCGCAGAGGCACATTCCCAGCTCAGCACGATAGGTCATAACATTTATTTTATGCGTACAAGCACTCCGGCAACAATAGGCACTTTCGGCAACAATAAGCGCTCCCTTTAACTGTAGGCACCATTGCAGGTACAGTTAAAATACAGCATTCCACAACTAGCACTAAAAAACTTGGTGCTCACTGTGGAATAAATAAAACAATATAAATAACAAATATTATTTTATGATTACAGCTCCTAACATTTATTTTATGCGTATAAGTTACACACCAGGTAATTCTCACGAACAGAAGAAAACGAAAACACGTTCACAATATACATAATAATAGAGGCAGTTTATAAACATTTATATTTGTACTGTTGGTAAGTTGGTGGTGGCACTCAACTACTTTCAAGAGGCAATATTGTACTATTATTTTAAGAAATAGATTTCATCGTATGTACAAATACAATAATAACTAGCAATGAGCAAACATTATTTGTATTAACCAGGAAGAAGAGACCGTTCTGTACGAGATGACGAGCGAAACACAAGTCGGGTTACGGAGAGCTCTCGCTCGGACCGTTTTCTAAAGCGAGAACTTCGGAATCAAAACCGAGTCCGTACTGTAAAGCAGGTCTAAGGCAGGCTTTCACAATGAAAACTAGATCAGTCATATTGCAAGAAACAAATTACACTCCCATTTGAAAAGAAATAGTTCCATAATTTTTCTCATAAGGATTTTCAGCGCGCTGATTGTTCTTGTACGTATTAGAAAAAAGTTAAATCTGTGGTCATAAAAGTAGAGTACCTTGAATTTTGGTAGTCTAACTACGCCCGCACAATGAAGTTGAGGCAGGATTATAAGAATAAATTTAAGACCAATCAGGGCTCGCCCAATGCAGTAGTAAGCGAAGAATTCAGGAAGGTCTGCAGTGAAATGCCAGTGAAGACTTACACGAAATTTAGAGGAAAGGTTCGTGATCTTGTAATTGTAAACCGATTAGTTCAGGGATCTCTTTCATTTCATGCCGGCACCGGAGCAGCAGCAGCAGCACCCCTACCAACACATATATTTTCTAAATAATTGAAACATTCAGTTACGTTAAGTTTAGGTTCCTGAGATAACGAACTATACATATAGGAGAAAATATCGAGTAATAATTAGAAAGCATATAATAAATTATGCATAAGAAACCCTCGAGTAATGAAAGATTAAAGTATACTAAAGTTTGAACTTGTCTGGCAACAAAAAACGATGCTGCGACAACCTCTGACAAAGAATAATACCAAGAACTTTTTTATGTCCAGATTATGTTAATCTTGAGGACCAACGGCATGCATTTCATGCAAATTACTGCACGATCGCCTTCGGTGGGAATTTAGTTAATGCACAGGGGGCAGAGTTTCTCTGACCCGACACTCGCGAGATTTACCGTTGCTTCAAAATTCGTAAAAAAATTAAGAGTCATTTCAATTCTTTGAGATATATTTCATCTACAGCTATATCAGCCAATGCCATAAAGCTTCGGCATTTGAGTTAACAGAAACAAACGAAACTACGGTTTACGAACTACGGCACGAAAATACGGTTTTGCACTCCCACAATACAAGTTTACTGGATATTATACAGGTTCAAGTCATTGCAATTGCAGAGTGCTCAAGGTTTTACTTAAAGTTAACGATCCAAGCACACAAGCACGGACACCGCTTTAATATGCAGCTGATTGGAACCTGATAACATCAACATTTATGTCAAGGAAAATAAAGAGTAAATACTTGAATCGCTCACTCGGCAGAGTGGAAGTGATGTCGATAAGCGAGACAAACGTCGAAGGCAAGCTGCATGTATAAGTCATACCCGCGTGATTAACTGAAAATAAATTTGTAAAAAAAAACTTGATAGGGAGTTTGAAGCGAAGGAGTAAAACACTTTCGTCATGGCCCGCTCAAGCATGCCTGAACGAGAGACGTTGCCTCGCAATCATGTGACGGAACACATTAATTAGAAACCAATTTATTCGTCTGAGAATTATGACAAATGAACAGACCGGTATCCAGAAAGCTCACTTTAATCATCAAAAATATGAATGAAAATTCTCAAAATTAATTCATTATAATTTTCAACATGAAAAAATGGTTCACAACGAAAAAAAATTATCCTGCTTCATACAGAAGAGGAATAAATGCAATAAAGTTCTTGCGGTTGATGCTAAAACAAGTGTCTTAGGCATCTAAAGAATCAAGAGTCTTATTGCAGGAATTTCTAATAAGACTAAAACTCTCACAATTCAAATCCTTAATTAAGATAATTTCGGTGCTAGAATGCTCCACATGATTCTTGTATCATAATCCTACATGAGGATTATACTGCAAGAACCGATGAGGATCATGAGAAACATCAACTCGGGGACCATGACGTACTAGGTTTAAAAGCAGCGCTCCAACCATTTAAGATAATTTCAAATTGAAAACATGGGAAGATATCAGAAAACACTACAGGAGAAAATATGCAAATGATAAAGCCGTAGTTTAGCGGAATAATAAGTGTACAACCTGCCTCAGAATGAGAAGGGTATATAAAATGAAGAAAATGGACTAGTTACCCATACCGAGGACCCCAAGCACATTGCTACACCTAGTGTCGCTAAATCTGCTCCAGATAGCTCAGGGGGCCTACGGAATACCTCGGCCCCTAGGAAACTAACTCTGACCGACACTATTAGTTCACGCCATTGCGAGAGGCTATGAAATCCTTATCTTCAAAGAAAAGCTAAACCCCAAAAATATGTTAAAAATTCAATGACCGGAATATTTTAGCACTAAGGCTGCATTAAGCTTTGAAGGAAAAACTAGCCACGAGCCTCTTGTATACATACTTGCAATAAGGCTGCATTTAGCTGTTCACGAAAAACTAGCAGCATCTTTATAAACGACCACGGTCCTCAGAGGCGTTGAAGAGTTGATATAGAATACGTGTCAGCTTATTTTTTAGGGGTCATAATTTTGAAGGCCAATGTTACGGTCGTTCTGATATGATATAGCTCTGCACGATGAAGTAGTTTAAGCGACACTGTACATTATCCAGCGGCGAAGATGAAGGAAAGCAAAATAATGGTTGAACACAATGCCAGGACGCGAGGAAGCTTGACTTTCAACTGTAGCTGTGAACAGCGCACCACCGTAACCCCTATCAGGAAGGTTAGGGAGCATGGGAAGCAACTCAAGTCTATGCATTGGAAATGAGAGAGGACGCAGTGAGACTAATAAATATCAGTTATCTGTAAATAGCCACAAGAAAACTGGACATTCACCACAAATTTTCAACAAATCCTAAAACACATATGGACAACTTGAACCTTACGATCACTGACAGCGAAATCCCAGGGGGCGCCAAGTTCTATACACCCAATCGCGAACAAACCAGAGAAGAAATTAAAGCAATTCATGCCAAACTGTGCATTTGCTGGCATTTGCTGGCTGTGCATATAAAGTCTTACCACTATCTTCACTACGAAACAGTTTTGTTAGGGAGGAGTTGTAGTTGTAGTAGTAGTGAAAGCAGCGCTTCAGAAACTCACACCGAAAGAGTAGGGACCATTTAGTATGGACTTAGGAGAACGTTAGGGAGGAAGAGCATGAGTTCGCCCATTTATTAACCTTACATTTCTTTGAGAAATTCCCCTAAAATTTGGTGGACAACAAAAAGTGGTACGAAAATTGCAAGCGAAACTTATGCAGTGAAATAAGGAAGGTGGATACTTCCTCTTTCTTTGTTAAGAAACTTTTAGAAACACTGTAGTTACACAATTAGAGAATAGACGTGACATACACGTGCGTGTGGAGAAAATATGTACGAAATTATGTAAATATTTTCTAGAAATGTAGCGCAAAAAAAGTAAAATCTCGGAAATACGTAACTGGATCTTTATACCAGACATACGTATTCGACTATTAAGATGATGAGCCAGGCCGTTGTTTTAGTGATTTTAGCAACGGAATTCCCTGATTTGATTCCGAAGACTACCGTGTTAGGGTAGTAGATGGTTCATTTAGCAACAGACCTTACTCCAGATTCAGATAAAGAACATTGACAAGGAAAATACTGTAAAGCATCAAAATTCTGTTACACTCACAAAGAGGCAAATAAAAATATGGACTAAGCGGAGTTACCAAGAAAAGTCACATTTGCCTGCTAGCTTCTCAGCTGAAAGACAAAACCCGTACTGAATATTGAACAGACAATGACACTTGAGAAATGAAGTTAACAAAACATAATACATCACACAGTAGTTAGGCTAACATTTACATAACCTGTAAACCTAAATTACACTTTATTTATGACCATTACAAGGACTGAGGTATACAGTGTGTATAAAAGAAATTGTTGAATACATAATATATGTATATGATAGGATTTTTATTAGCTTCCTAACATTTCATTAGTAAGCCAATATCATAGTCACTTCAAATTTGTAAGAAATAAATGCGGTGTACAAGGAAAATGGGGACACATTTCAACTTAGCTGCAGCTCTTAACGAGGAACATTCATTCAGGAACCGACTCGAAGGACAATCCAATGGTAATGCCAGTCAACTATATCACGAGTTCTTGAGATAAGCACAAGTTGAAGTGTCCAAGCGTTAGCTGAATCAGTGATGTAATAGTTCGTAAGAATTGTGTTGACTACCACAGAGCACGTTACCATCAACACAGGGCACGAGGTTCAACATGCACGATCCACAAATTTTTTCAAAAATTGGGAGCCCGTTTCTCTTGCCTGCGGTATTTGTTTCCAAACCGCAACCATTATTAAAACAAGGAAAATTTATTAGATTGATTCCTTACCGCTAAAAAATATTGCCAATAAGCATCACTCATTCGCATGTTTGTCTCATACTAATCATTTCAATATTTTTCGCGAAAGTGAAAGTCAAAAAATCAAGTGAAAAATGTTGCATAGTTCTTTTGTACGACAACAGGAACTGTTCTGAGTTCAACACCAAGTTGAACATTTGCTTCTGGAGAACTCAAACAGCACACGACAAAAGGATACACTTCTTCCCCTTGCATTAAGACAGAGCACGCAGTTTTACTTGCATTCCTACGACAAAAAAGCTCCCGTGGTGAGTATGCCATGAAAGAAATTCGCCTACTTTTATTAAAAGTAGTCAAGAATAAAATGAACCACGATTCATTCATGAATGTGCTGCTTCAGTTTTCGAAATCGAAACCCGGCTACGAGACTCCAGGCAAGGTGAATCTGCTACACTTTTCGTAACGTGAAGCCCTTTCAACTTCTACAATCAATTCAGGTGAGGCTGAGTTGTTATCTCTGCGATTCTAAAAGCTTGTTCAGCACACATCGTACCGATCGTCAGCGGTTGTACTTGTTTTTTCTTCAATACGAGTACGATCAAGATTGCCTCTTTTTCTGGTGCACGAAAAATTCCTAGCGGGCACTTACCACAGCGTACACGTGAGGTAAGTTACGGAGGACGATTTAACAAACCTCCATCGGAACAAGTCCGATACTAATTTTTTACGATGGCCTAACTCTACTTATTCGAGATTTTAAATTAGTAATTTGCGAGTGCTACCTGTCAAGATTCCTGAGTTTTTTTGAACGAGTCTCAATTTTGTCCTACTAACGCCAGCCTTTACTACAGCAGGCACACGCACTGATTGTCAAGAAACAGATAAAGTAAGGAATTGTACACACAGTTAATTGCTAAAATATTCATATGTTGAAGCTCAAACTCAAACACTGCCTGCTCCAAAAGGATTATTTTTTAATGAGCATAAAGGAGTTCAATACAAATTCCCTCACGAGAAAAATTCTCAGCATCCACTTTAAATAACTTTGACAAATTTTAAAAACCATAATTGATTTGAAACGATCAATTCGGTATAAATTTCATCCAATGACAAAAATTCATTTGAAAAATAAATCTTAGCTCCTCTTTCTGCATCAAGCAATTTTAAAAAATACGGAGTCGCATGAATTAGTTATCAGAGCATGTGGCTGCGAAAACGATAACCATTTACTATACTTCTTGCACATGAGCAAATCAACAGCGCTGTTGCTTCCCACCATGAGAAACCAGTCAACACAAAACTGTTGCCAAGTATTCCAAGAAGCCCACACGCATGGAGTTTTTTCTACTGAACAAGGGAAAGCATTTCTGAAATGAAATACAATAATCCATGACACTGTAGAGGAATGGATTTCCCTGCCATTAGCTGTAAAAATTGATTTTATCTCGCACAAGCACATCAAACTTTCGATGGGTACAAAAGCTGCATCAACCCGAGGCCTCTGAGATAGACCATCGGAACAACATTCATTTCCAAGCCGAGCTGAAGGTGCGTCGTTGAAATGCGCGCTAAAATGGTCACCTTGGATATAGAGCACCGTATTTTCATCTGCGTCAGTAAAACAGCAACCGAACCATGGCCTCAAGGACTACATCAAAAAATTTCTCCACCTACACTCGATTCAGGTTAACGGTAGTCGGGACTAATTTAAGCCACATTTGACTCATGAAGCAATAAACTGCACAAAAATTCAACTTCAAATTAATTGTTGTCGTAGAGACAAAATGGCAAAAATTCTGCATTACAGGCATAAATTATCTTTATTTTTTATTCGTTCTCGATAAAAAAATATGAATATTTGCATTATTCTCGGGACAAGGAAGCACGATAGTCCATGAGTGCTGGCAGAACAAGCGTCAAGTTTGACAACAATAAGAACACCAGCAGCACGAGTCGCGAATTGGTGCTAGGTAACCAAGCCATTCATATTGAAGTAGACATTCTAAAACGGACATATGCTTGCTATGAAGCGCGAACCTGGCCAAACTTTTGTTCTAAGCACTAGAGTAAAAATACATACAATCAATACTAAGTAGAAATCCCTGAGTACAATGCAGATAATTTATTTCGGTAGGCGTGGACGTTCTTCCCCCACTGGCAAGCCACTCACACAAATAATAGCTCTTAAAAACGAAGGAAAAAACGTAGCATACGGGACTGAACCAAGAATACAATGTCGTATTTTTTTATATATGGTGAAAGTTCACTTGGTTCTTAATTATCTATCAAGTTGCTTTAACTTCAACAACACGGCCGGCGTACAATTACGCAAAATGTACGTACCGAGAACAAACGAGCACGCTTTAATCTGAAGAGCAATGAACCTGACGCCTCTGTTTGTACAGCACACCGTGGCGGGCATTTTATTTTAAGACCTAATTTAAAAACCGTAACACACAACTCCACATACAAAGAATAGAAATCCAAATAACTATGTACACACAGAATATAGAGCACAGGCGCAAAGTTTGCATGCGCCAGGAGGACATCCCTGTTAGAAGAGGACTAGGAGGCGTCGCAGCACTTGAGAGATGCTCTCCCAGTCATCTCGCCCGTAATGGGGGACCAAAGAAACAGGGAGGGTGGGGCAGCAAAAATTGCAGTAAATTAAAACGAGATAACAAACAATTGAACCAGACGCTGAAAGGACAACAGCTGCACCAGATGCTGTCGAGACAAAGGTATGCGTCGTCAGGACCAAACAAGCACAAAAAACTTAAAATTTGTGTTTGCATTTCAGTTTCATGACTTATACCTGCCTCTTTGAACGACAAAATATTATTGTTAAGAAATATCATTTTTGCAAATTTCCCATTTAGCGAGGCCATACAAAGACGGCTGCACTGACCGCACATGTCCCCCACACGTCATGTGACTGAAGATGTCATTCACACGTTACCAAGAAGAACATATTAATATTCAGTACCTGGTGGTACACCACTGAAGCATGCAGCGTAACGTGAATAACCTGCGTAAAAACTACATAGCGCTCCAGTATTACAGTACCATCATCCATACAGTTTAGGCGAGCTAGCAAGACTCGCCTTATTTATGAACTGATCTCTCGAGACGGGGTTGCCATGGGACCATGTAATGGAATCGAACACATATTCCGCACTCAATATTTTCGTCCTGCTCAGCTGCTTGTCGTGAGCAACATTTTCAGTTACTTTCCAATCAAGGATTCAGGGATGCAATGTTACCATTATTTGGATGCAGTGTAATTGTACTAGCCGTCAGCACATCGCAAGGCCTGGGCACTGCTGCGCGATTCGAAGTTACACGGTTTTTAACAAAATAGCTAGCGCACTTTGTAAATCTAACGTCACGCAGTGCGTAGCTAAGAAGTTACTTAGTTCAAAACAGCTGTTACACAATGTCAAGCTCCAATATTACAGATTTCATAACTGGGGAGGTTGAAGAACCTTTGATTCCACTGTCCCGCTGTTAACATCTATGCAGTTACATTTTATAACACATAAGCAGTACGGTCTATCGATACGAAAAATCAAATAAAAGTTCACGCAGTTTCCTCCAAGTGGAACACTTACACCGAAACTCAAAGTCAACCACGAGTTCAACAACAGGAACAAGAACAACAAAAAAGAGTATCAGGTCTACCCGTAAACGAGTTTCACGTGGAATGGTCGCCGCACGAGTCGTTGATTAACACACACACGTGGTTCACGTGGAGCTATAAGAACACGAATGCTGAATCGCGTGTTTCGAACGCCACAGTACATCACTCTCAAAACTCTGAAGGGATGTAATTTCGGCCCGCAAAACAGACACGAAGCAATCTGGGAAAAGCAGTATCAAGGTTAGAAAGATGTTTCGGAAACAGATAATTTGTAATAAAGACTGTGACCAATACGAGATCAAGGTGATTAATTCATTCGTTTTAGGTCATTAAGTGATGATGAGGATAGAACAGCCGGTCTTTCTGACGGGGATCTGTGACCTGAAAAGGCTTGGGCATGGAGGAGAGAAAACATTATTCTTGCTATAAATTCCAACGAATCGAAAAGTCATCAGAAGAAGGCGATCAACGGCACTAAAGTCAATTAAAAGTTCCAGAAGTTGTAAAAAAGTGAAATAAATGCATGCTTAGTATAATTTTATGACAGGAACACCAGCTCCGTTGTAGCACACAACACAATAAACACAACAAACTACCACGAAAGACTTGTAACTTTCACTGCAGAGTCACGTATCCGCAGAGCCACGTGCACTCAGAGCCACGTGATGAAAGTAGCGCTCAAGTATCGACACGCCAACATGTTCCGTTCGACGCGCCATTTATGTGTACAATGTGAAACGTGTTAACATGGGCTGCATGTCGGACAGTGAGCACATGATGGCGTACGAGGTAAACCAGGTCAGCATGCGCCACACGGTACACTTGTTACACCACTTACACATAATGGCACACCAAAAAAAGCCTGTTGGCATACCATGTGAGCAATGCGATCGCCATACTAAAATGCGAACTTTTGGCCGTGATATTAAAACGCAAACTTGAAAGAGATGAGACCTGGAATACCGTCTTTATGTATGAGCCGTGATGAAAATCGCTCGTTAATTCCTTTGGAAAATAGAGCAAAAATGTTCTCACTTCTTCAGTTCTCAATTGTAACGCTGTCAACATTGACCCTGTGAGGAATATCACCATACGCTGCACCGACCACGGTGTGACATTGGAGAACAAAAAAAAATTCTTGAAAGAGAGCCACGAACACATCAGCACAACGGCTGCCTGCACGAGAATGTTCCAGCATAAAGCATCTTGATGTACAGTTGAAGCGCACGGCAATGAAGCAACGCCTGAGAATAAGAAACCATGTCTCATAACCTGCAGTGCAGCGGAAACCGAACGCCAACGTGCAGATCTTCTGAATACTTCCGACGTTATGACGCAACGCAGCGCGCGCGTGAGGCAATCGTGGCAGCAGTTCAGAGGTGCAGAGACAGGCTTCAAATAACACAGCTTTCGCTTTAGTAAAAAATCGAGACTCGTTAAATACACTGTTCTTGTAGAGAATATCTTAGGGTTTTCTCTTAGAATCGAATGAATAATATTATAAGTCTTACAAATGAATACCCATCATACGGTCCATAACTATGGAAATGGCACGACACGAAGGAAACAAACTGTGAACAATTGACTAAGCAGACGCGGACAAACTTGGCGTCAACATCGCAGGAACAAGCGCGTTAGGATCAGTTAACTCTACTCAGTAAAACTTAGTACGTATAATAGTCTCAGTTAACAGTTGGTGGCTCAACAAATTTCAGTTAATAACAAATGATAAATTAGCAAATTTCAACTGATAACAGTTAAAACGTGAAATAGTTTCTCTGACAAAAAAATCGGCATGTGAAAGGATTCAATGTAATAAGAGAAGATAAATGTACCATATTTGAACAAAAAATGAATAGTTATTAGCTAAACAGTATATGAACTGTATTTCATAAAAGAACCGAATAAAGCTAATAAATTTGTGAATTTTCTTTCATAAGTGTCAGAATTTCATTTAATATGTGAATCCACAACAGTTGGTGACAGTAAGGGTAAATCACTGCGTGCTGCCGGTGGTTTAGAGGTGAATAAAGAAAAAAAGCGCACTCTTTAATGGGCTCCGGCTAATGGGGGAACTAATTACATCGAAAGCAACGCCAAGGATTTAGCGTAGGATACCAGAAGGCAAAAGTTATAGATTTCTAAATTGAGTCAAGTGCCTAACTTATGCTAGATGATATGCGCAATTGCATAAACTCAAATTGGATACTTATTGTACGACAATGGTGTAGTCCTACCGGGACATTTTCCCGTTCAATTGTCGTAAATTATTGGAAAGAAGCTCGAGTGGCTCGAGCTGTCCGCGGGCCCCAAAATGAAGGTGTAGTAGGAGTGCCTGGCCCTCAAAATTCAGGTTAACTCAGCCGCCGGACTAAAATACGTCGTCCACAGAAAACCTATGGACGTAAATAATTTACAGTCCTTTCCTAATATATCGTGAAGTCAGAAACTGCCGCCCAAGACAATATTTGCCGTCAGGATAAAACCATCACCAAAATTAAATATGCCTCTGGGATAATTATATCCCAAGTTTAAATCTAAAGTGACGACAAAATCTGTCGCAAGGACAAAATTTACCATCAGACAATAATCATTAATTAGGACAAAATCTGGAAATATCTACAGTGCAAACAAAGAAGGAAACAATGAAGAAAAAGAAAATCTTAGCGAAGTACCCGTAGTCAATCATTAGGAAGTGTACCAAGAAAAATGGTTCATTTAATACTAAAGCCTATACTCAGCTAATAATAAACTTTAATCATTTCACAACAAAGCAGACAAGTTTCATTCTATATGCGTCACATGACATTAAACATCAGTCATTTTGCCAGTCTGTTGAAGAAAATAGAGAATAATATTAAGTTGTAACCTCAGAAAATTAACTAGCACTTATTCCGCGAAAGTTAAATGCGGTACGTTATAGCACCGCCTATCAATATTTAAAATATCGATTTACTTCTTTCAAGTTGAAATTGAACCAATTCGTAATTTCCCCTTCTAACTCCAAGTCAGGAATAATGAGCCCGGTAACTACACCAAAAGAACGGTTCTCAACTTTTTTACTGCACAAAATTTTGGCTTGTCTTTCGTCCATGGTTTTCGGTCTACTCTTACCCCAACATGGCCTCATCAGAGACACCATGTATCACTTGGCCCGCAAACGTTTCCATTGATATCAGTGTTGAACACACACATGACTTCCTCTTCCACCACACGCTGCACACTTCATCGTCAGGCCGCCTCCTGTACGCTGACACCGTCAGCGACACGCCAGTGCTGACGTTTGTAGTAATGGAGCGACGCTCATTCCATCATCACTTTCTCAAAAATGACGGCAATGCGCAAAATAACGGGAAATAACATAATTCGAAATGAGAGTATTTCCACAGCAGAGAATCATACGTCCAAGAATCAACTGAAATCATTCGCTTCACTTCGACGGGATACATCGGTGCACCAGTTAAATGCTAACAATTGTCACGCATTTAAAATAGCACTACACTGACATAGCGGCAATAATTTGGGTTTCTTTCTAAACGTTCATGAGAGTAAGATATAGTAACTGTCCCGACTCCATGCTCACAACGCAATTCTTTTCAAATACGCTAAATTTGACCAAGGTTATCTCGTTTAAATCATAAAATCTTCTGAAGAACAGAGCGTTAAATGAGACACCAAGACGAGAGACGTCCTACGAAAAGCTAGTCCTAGAGGTGCCTAGCACAAGGCCATTAGTCTTCATTCACGACGAAATCAAAACTTCACCAAGCCTAATTTTGCTTAAACATGAACTATACGTTCAACTGAAGTCTCATAATTAATGAACAAATGGGCAAGAACATAATTTTACTTACGTATTGCGCTCCAATTACAGCTTAAAGTTTTAATTTCACCTAAGAATGTATTCTAGTACATCGCATTGCGGCCAACAGAGGCGTCGGTCGACCTCGACGGTGTCGAGCGCAGGTGGTGTTGCAGGGAGAGAAGCCTGCGGAGTGATCTTTTGCGTTACTACGGTGCTCAGTTTAGCCCACGAAACTCTGATTTGTCGAAGGTCTTCACGAACCTAAGAAATTTGAGGGTTAGTCGCCTGACACACTGCCCCGTGCGATCGAGTCCCTCCACGACTGCAACCCGCCACCGACGACCAACGAGTCCCATGTACGGTGGACACTTCTCATACTAAAGCTAGCTGAATAACAGATACCCGTAACTAAACCCAGGTTTTCGTACGCAAAGGGTTCTCTTATAAATATCCATCAAACATCGAAAAAATAGAAGTAGACGGCGGAGTCTTGCACATAAATACTACGCATACTTAAGTTCTACAACTTAATACGAACAGAAAGAGGTATTTTAGAGAACAGGAGGTAGGAAACTTTGTAATCGGCCGCAGGCGTGCAGGCAGACATGCCAGGTACGTTTTTACAGGTACACTGTATACCCAGCGTGTGGAGGTCAACGGTGTACGCAGGAGACAATTTTTTCATCCCTGTGCAGGCGCACTTGGGCGTGTCGTGCAGCAGACAAGCCGTACGGCCTGGACGCGTTCACTTCTTGATTGAGACGTCATCAAACTGAACAAGAGCGCAGGCACAGATGCGAGCATACCTCGTAGGATCGCCTAAACGCATGTGGTCGCAAGAAAAGCTTCCTCCCTATTTCATTCACTCGTTAAGTCTAAGTCATACCCGCTACAACTTCAATTATTACACTTAAACAATGGTAACCTTAAGACTAACGTCCCAGTCAGCAGCGGTACAAGTCGAGGTCGGTGCCGTGAGAGGATTGTCGTACGTTCACCTTCTAAAACGTTGACGTTTTATCAAATTTTCATGAAAATGGGTATGAAAAATATCAATTTTCCAGCACATAACATAGTCACTGACCAATACGATTAACTAAAAACGGTACAAATATTCATTTGTGAATGTCGTACTTGCTTTATGCTCAAATTTATTCATATTCAAAACTTCAGGCATTTCAAATATGTGCTCTAGAATGAGGAGCATATGGAACTGAAAATTGCGCACACGAATCAAATCGTGGGTGAAACAAGTCCTTCAAACATAGAGGACTGCCTGTAGCAGCAATGGAATCAACTGGACACCTGCTAAAGGGCGTGTTGAATTGAAATAATGGGTCTACATGAGGGTGGGTGTGAACGCACGACAATGCACTTCGGCTACAGAACCTCTACACAGGATTTGCTCCAAGGTGGGGACTGTGGGAGAGCGGAGAACTCGGCTACCCCTCGTGCGGGGGACAGGTAAGGCTAACCCTCGATGTTGTCATACAGGTACAAATACTAATGCAAAATGTTAATTTAAAGTTGCAGTTTTCTATTAAAACCATTTTGTATATTAAGAAATTCAGGTAGTTTTGAAAATATCAGGTACCAGCACATATTTCTCAAAGTAAACTAGATGTGATCTATGTACATCGAATCTCTATAAGTATGAATACATACACAGCTACTGCTACCGACGAACGTTGCCTAGCAAAGGCAGAACAAAATCCGTCCTCAAGTTGCGGGTGAGGCTCCACCCAGACGACCAAGCTGCCAAATGCCTTAACTCTAAGCGCTCTCTCGTCCAACTTCGTGGAACGCAACAAGCGCGAAAAAGCGGAAAGTAAAACGAGAACTCGATCGTGCCTTCCTTCTTTTCAAGGCTTCTGAAATTTCATCCTCTGTTTCTCACGTGGTTTTGAAATTCGTGCATTCATTCGTACTAGTTTCTTCAATTATTTTCAGGATTTCGAGTCTTGCACTACACGTTACACGAATCGTTAACGTCAACAACGAGCATACTTCACTAAGCTTTTGGTTGCGTCCAAAATCCAACTCTTTGCAACATTACCACACCAACACGTCAAAAGCTGATTTGTCAGAGCGTTTTTTCAGATTCACTAAGTGAACATTTCACTTTGCATCAGCAGCCACATAATAATATTTCTTACACTCACCAATAATGCAACTTTATGGATACGAGACACACGATACAGCAGTGATGAATTTATTCTTGTGTTCGCTTCTAAGTGTATCTTCTTTTCCTTCCTCTGCTTCGTTTAAGAAGTGTTCCGAGAAGACTTCTGTGTCACGTTTTAGCTGCATTCACTTGTCCTGGCAAGTGCTTCACAGATGACGCAGTTACCTCAATTTGTCCTCACGAATGAATTCGGAGACAATGTGACGGGTACTGATTCGCTGGCTCGCTTGGAGCAAACTCTCGAACAAAACGACTGACGAAACTGCCGCTGGAACGCCTTCACAGTAAAGGGTCTCAAAGACACTATTTCAAGCGACAATCAAACGCTTGTGAAGGCTCTAGGCCCCAAGTGTCGCCACAACAGCCTTGACAGGATGTCAATCAAGTCTCTCAGGCAGCTCCACGAGTCACCGACTTGTGATGGTCGACGGCAGCGACCAAAGTGGAGTTCAGGGCTTGAAGCAAAGTCAAACACCATGCCAGTCTACGACTGATGACACGTCACGACTTTCCAACCCAAGCAAAACGTAAAAAATTTTGGAGACGCGCGTGTTTTGCACGCGATCTATTTCATTAAAAATGGTTCCATTCAACCCTCTTTGTAGATTTTTGGTATTTGTAAATAGATTAAATACTAATAAATGCGACTTCTTTTTGAATATGATCTATCTGACTTTACATCAGCTACATACTTGTACATTGATACGGTTTCCATATCGTTGCACGGAAACACCCAACCAATAGACACTTCCTACGCTAGGCGAGTTATAACAGCTACTTTGTTAAACGATTTTAAGCAATAGAAGCTATAACTACAGTTTGGACAACTCAGAAATACAAAACAACTTAAGTCAGCCTTGACAAAAGTTTGTTTATACAGCTTGGTGGTCTCCAGTAGCGATGACTGACCCCAATGTTTAGAAACACCTCGAGAACGCCAACGCTTCCTTCCCAAATCGATATGATATTCTTGCACTTCAAGCCAGTCTAACGAACTGAACCCGAACTACTCACTGATGCAAGAAGACGAACATTGGTCAAGTATTGCTGTGCTACGATGTTCAGACAATGTTTTTAGTGAGATACAACTCAAAACTAGCAAACACTTAGAAAAGAAGATTTGCATATCAAAAATAACACTACTCACTGTATAAACCATTTTAGCGGTAGCTACGACACTTTAAACTCCGGTAGAAATAAGCAACGTCTCGTTTACAGTAAGTAATCTTACAACACCGGGTTAAAAAAGCGCTAACTAACGACATCTAAGATGCCTAAGGTATGCGTTAAGTAGCACCATGAAATTTGTAGCATAAAGGTTCACGCTCAGCAGGAGCAGAGCGGCGTCGTGCAGAGTAACAATTTAGTGCCACAAGAAAAATTGTTTCGTCATGAAGGCACGAATCAGAAAAGTGAACATTCCTTAACAACGGCTTTAAATCAAATAGGTAAAGGCATCCTGACATCCGGAGAAATCCGACGCTATATTTCTAAAATGTTACCGCCGTGAAGCGTTCGAAATGAAAAATACGACCGCAGTATTTTGAAAGCATATCTACTAAGAATGCAGTCAAATGCTTTAGTTCGGCAAAGCTAGAAGCTATCGGAAGTTTTTACTCACAGGAGAAAGCCAAACCTTGCACGCATGTGCACCCAAAACGCTATTTTCAGTGCTACAAGAACCCAATATACGTAGTACAATATTAAAAAATGGGCCAATACTTCTCAGTTGCAACAGGAGAGACTAGAAAACAGAAATGAACAAAATAAATTTTCCCTTTTTTAGTAGGGTACGGAAGCAACTTCATACACCTTTCTCATCAAAACTAACAATTAGTCGAAAGAACATTGAACGAAAATTTTAGTTTCTACGCAAAGTCAAGCATCTTATGAAAGGATCTTGTGGCTAATGATGGGCAAGACACAAACAAAATCAGAACATTGAAAAATTCTCATTTCGGTTGCGCTCACACTCATGTTTTCATGAGATTTTTGTACTGTACTAACAGTGCACTTTGTGAACGCATGAAGACGAGATTTGGTTAGTACGTGACCCCTGCGACGCACTAGCGTTCGCTCAGTACTCCAAAGAAATGCATGGCGCGTTCTCTAACTTGCCCCGCCTCGACCAAATGAGCGGATACGGCGCTAACGAAGACCCTGAACCTCCGTTGGAATTACGAATGTTTTCAGAAGGCGATTTCATAATTTCTGAATCAACGAGAGATTTATTGAGATCAGTTAACTTTCGGTTGCTTTCAGGGTGTACAGACCGTGACGTGTCATCGAGCTCGTTGCCACTGGCAGACTTTGTGTTCTCAGTTTTGAAAGACATCTCTTCGAGTTGATCCGATTCGTCATCTTTCTTATCTCTTGTCGCAATTAATCGTCCATCTAAATCATTCTTAACTTTCTTACCACTTGCCACCAACTCACATCTACATGAATCAGAATCTGCAACCATTGACTCTTTATGGCTTAGTTTTGGGCAACCTTTCGATGCAATCTTGGAAGACGCATTGACGTGCTCAGAATGAGGGTTCTTCACGTCCGACAAATTGACATCTGTAGCTTGTTTAGTTCTGTCACAAACCGGCAAATCTCGGCAGGACGAACGCCCTCCACACTCCTCCTGTTTGCCAGGGTAGGAATGTCTTGTATTGCACTGCGGTGGTTGCTCAGACTGCATCCAATTCGAGTGGTCGCCAGACTGCTTACTCAATTGGAGTTTCGAGAAAATACCCTGCCCAAATACGGTCGAATTCTTTTTGGGATCTGCAATACTGAACACAGTTATGCAGGGTGGCGTATAACATTGAGAAACCTGACGTTTTTTCTTGAATGACCGATTCAAGTCCACTTGTTCTGAAACCTTTTTGACACCTTGACCGAAATGAGATTCGGTGGTTTGGACGCCCCTGAGAGCATCATCTCTTGGCACGTAGTACTCTCGATTCCTCAGATGAAACTTCGTCACGTCGTCCAGTTCGATCCTAACCACGTCACTTTGAGTACTGAGTTCAAGCCTGTTCTCAAACTTATCTTCTTGCTCAACATCTTTTTGACTTGAATCTTTTTTATTTTTCACCGATTTTTTAACGACTTTGTTCAAATGTTTTCGGTGGCGCATCCTGTAGATTGGTCGATGTAGACGTCCCCATGAAATCAAGTCTGTGTCGCCACGCTTGCGTCTCTTTTCAAAGAATCGACTAGAAGAAGCAAATTGATTGTTGGCAACACAACCTTCCTGAGGAGGTACAAGTTCCTTATTTTGGAGATACGATCCAGAAGCTGCAGGAGATCCTTTCAAATGAGAAGGCAGGCAAGCGTTTTTTGAAGGAGGCACGCAAACTTCCTGTGAATGAGGAAGGCAGACAGACGAAGATGGACCAGGCCGTGGTTTATCCGGGGAGTGATGATAGTGATGATGGTGGAGATGAGGATGATGATGCATAGCAAGCACCCGCTGTAGCATGAACAGCTGCAGCCGGCGAGGGAGTCGTCATGCTGTCATGGGGGCTTGCGAAGATGGGGTCGTAGACCCTGAGTTGGCGGACAGGTCGTACCCGGAGTTACGAGGCGCAGACGGTTCCGACCTGCGCTGGCGCCGAGGGTCTGGAAACAAGGGTTTCGTGAGGACTGCGACACGGTTTACCTCATTAAATAAATGCGTTGTTGAGGCAAATAATTTTATGTCGCGCCACAGAAGTAAGCACCCACTCGTACATTGGCAGTCAGTCTCATTTCGCTTCAGTCATTGATTGTATTCACGCACTACCTTCATGTATATTTCGGGGTCTTCATCAGCACTCTTTCCATTCTATCAATTTATCTATTTCAACCAAGTCTCTATTTATATTATACAAATCTTTCTTTCACGCGTGACTTGGGAAATTTAGAAGCGCCTCGTCCACGCCTCAACATTTCACGATCTACTTATATCTAGGAACAGAAATGCAGTTAGGAAGCATAATATAAATTAAAAACACCTCATTACATCCGAACATCACGGGATCGCTGGAAATGACCTAACGCAACACTTGGTCACTACTGAAACACTGAGACTCGGAGAGTAGCGCTTTCGCTCTGCGATACTAGCCCAATGTTTCAGAGTCTGGTGGCTCGCGTTAGTTTACCCTCGGGACGCTATGGTGGGGTTCTAGCATGTCATATATGATTGCAATAAAAAAAGCTTGAATGAAGGGGACTCTTCGCACTCGGGATCACGTTGACAAGTCCTGCAAGCACACGGTAATGCTTTACAGCCATGTTTCCAGGACCTTAAGTATCTACATGGAGCTGTTCTCACTTCGTTTAACCATTGACACCTCAAATATAATTCTAGCACACAACTTTTGCCTTTTTTATTCTTGAATATTCTTAGCCAAATGACGATCTATAACTCTCCCCACACCTAAATATTCTGCACTCAAGCCAACACGGACACGCACTCACCACATCCGCCTTCTAAGTACCACCTCGTTTACCACTCGGTCAAATCGTACAGTGTGGTACAGTGTGCCATATTTGCATTCTTCAAGTCCTACGACGAATACAATTTCTACTCTAGAATACATAATCTGCTGCTCAAGAAACTCCAATTCGGGAGTAACATAAAAAATAGCCAAACAATAACAGTCCCGAACAAACTTCTATTCGTATTTATGAAACATATTTAAAAAAAGATAAAATATCGACATCGCAATTTTCATACAGCAAAAGTAATGATTCCTTAAAGTCTTAGATAAATTAGTCTTAAAAACAAGGCGATTCTGATTGAATTGGTGCAAGTAATTACAGGTGAAATTTGTACGGAATTCCACCAATACTCGACGTATGAATGAGGGGACACCTGTGGATGAGGGGGCACATGTGGATGAGGGGCACATTTGGATGA
>VOMN01123057.1:0-10618 GCA_014899125.1 Orchestia grillus
GTAGTAAAATTCAAATCAGATTTCAATTTTTCTCATCATCGTTCTGTTCTTCTTATCCGATACTGTAAATTCATAAACATTTGTTGTAAACGTTTGTTGTTTTTTTAGGGCCTCTGTACGTATAATCGAATGTTTCATCTTGCTGTACAACTGAACATTATTCTTTTGAATACGCTGGAGATTATATATGAGGTAACAATTATGTAACAATTATGTACGCTTATGTAATGATTATGTACTATAATGTAATCACGAGTGCGACTCGCACCTCCAAGTCTCTTCCCACCGCATTCCTTCGACTTGCAGCTCAGGGCAGTCGTGCATTGCCGTCTCCGCAGCGGAGCAGCAATGACAGAGCGTCTTTGTTGGGAAGACTTGTGGCGAGTTCAATACTTTTCCAGGTCAGCCTAACTTCTGTGCTGAATTTCTTCTTCTATACACGTAGCGCGATGCATAGCTCAGGTGTTACGCTTGAATTTCTCCGATGTTCTGCTTGCCTTCTTCCTGCATCAGTCTTCGTCTCTTCGAGGTGCCCAACCTAAGGTGCTTGTACATAGAAGTAAATCGAGCAGCACGTGCAGGTGCGAGTACGTCTAGGGCAAGGCCGTCAACGCTCCTGCTGCCATGGTGAACACATTTCACATGTGCATTTTCCGTAAAGGTAGTGCTTGAAATTCGGCTTAAATTTAGGAGTGTGGTTATGCACAAATCGCTAGGTAGTTGATGGTGATGAATATGATATTCATTTTTATTTTGATCGCGACAATTTGAAAAATTGTCACGAGTACTTCACGCATGTGAAGCGGCGCCAACTGATGTGCATTCTCGGGCCGGGACAAAACCCCGCATTTTAAAATGCAATTAAACTTTTTGAACGCGAACAGTTGGTGTAATTTAGAAAGTTATGCTTAACGGTCGCGAACTTTTCAATACATTCCATACTTATTTTCAATGACATTAGAAGAGAGATCATGCTGCTATTGTAGGGCAAGTCGTTTTAATTCTTACTAGCAGGACCCGGGAAAATTTCACGGAAATTTAAATAAACAAACTTCAGATAAATCAGCCCGTGAGAAGTGGTCCTCTCAAGTGTTAGACGGAGATAAAGGTTCAGGGCAGAGATAGTCCGGTCTTGGGAGCAATTTTCTTCTTGATGATGCGAGTAGTCTGAACTCTATTAGGGAAACTGAAAATGTGCCGCGAAGAATGGCTTTTTATAGTAAAATAGGCTTCGCTCGAGACCTGAAATTTCCCTTGAAAATTGGCGGTAGTGTTTTTATGCATCATCACCCGAAAAAGAATTCGTGTGCGTTGAGAATGGAAATCTTGAAGTATGAGGTAAAAGAAAATAGTTATAAGATATTAATTTGACCCCGGATTTTCTATATGAACTCAGTTAATTTCTGACGAACTATGTTGCCCTACTCACCCAACTCATTAGAAACGACTGACTATTCCAGGGCAATCTGGCATCGGTACCTACATTCCGTAGTGAAACTGTCCCGCAACCCTAAGACTCTTAGAACTATTCAGAATCGTGGTCCCTCAGGGGGAGCCGACCGTGGCATCACTGAAACGTGCGTGCGTGGTGAAGCGCTGGTCCCCGCCCTCAGAGGGCCCGCTCCTGGCTCCATTGCTGTACGAGACGACGCTAGGAACCTCGCAGCTGCCACACGAGGGCGGAGAGCACCCTGCATTCTTTTATTGCTAGACGAGGTCAAGTTCTCCATTCTGGAGTAGTTTTCCTTGCACCAAATATTGCGCTTGTTTTTTGTATTTTGATATTTTTCGGAGCAGGAATACTCAGGTGCGCCTGAGGTGAGGTGTGCCTGAGCACGTCCAGGCGCACGGCGCGACAGAGAGATGTTTAAGATTTATGAACTACAGCTGAAGAGCATCAACGCAGCTTGAGATCACGATCCGACTGAGACCGTTCCCGAATAAAAGTACTAATATTTGAGCTGTAAATTAATTACGCACAGCTCATGTTCGAGAGGCGCAGGGTTTAGATGGCGCGACCATGGTTCTTTTATTGCCTTACGCCGAACTTCTCCGTACCTCTAAGTCCGCCCTACTCCTTCCCCCTGTGCCAGAGTTGGCTAATTGATGGTTCGTCACAATAGTTGTTACTTTTCGAGGAAAATCCATGTTCCCTGCATTGAATGGCCGAGATGGAGCATACTTACAGCGAGTCCTGGAGCTGTACTTCTGTCCAGAGGTCGCCTCATGTTTATCTGTGCGACTATCGTACTTTTGTAAGTAACTTATTGGGCACGTCGTTCTTACTTAGTGTTTTGTTTTTGTGATGGTCAAATTCTACGTCGTAACTATCTTGTACGGGAATAATTTTTGTATATCAGAATAATTTTTGAATAATTCCCGTACAAGATAGTTACGGGAATAATTTTTGTATATCGGAATTTTTCAACTCTGGGAAATAACCATCTTTACCTTAGATATTTCATTTCTGGAATTAAAATAACGCCGGGAACGACAATGCAGCGCTTGCCGTGCGTGCTGTTCACAGTAAAATTTTTAATTTGTAGTCGTTAATCTCGTCGTAATTCTTTTGATCTATCTTGAAATGAAGCACTTTCTTTAATAAACGGAAACTCTCACATGAATTAATTTTATCTGACTGTCACGACCTCCACTTTCACTGGAAATTATATAAATATTTCAAATTGAACCACTTTCAAATTTCACATAACTCTTAACTCAAACTTATCTTTCAGATATGCTCTACAATTTTTATCCGTTTCACAATAAATTGTCTTCGCTTGTCATCCTAGAAGAGACGCTGAGCTGGAATTCAGTGCCACTGAAATTCTCTTGCGTCACTTCATCAACACACCTCACACGCCAGAAAGTCTTCTGTCACCAAACTCGTTAACGGCCCGTGACACTGGCCCTTAGTGCGCTGTTTTTTTGTTAGGCTTGTACCCTGTCACTGCATGTACCGTACAAGGTATGATTGAACAACGTATATTTTTAGAACGTCAATGACAATTTAATTATGAACCCATCAATGGCATAAGGTAAGTAGTACGGTTAGGTCAGTTAGGTTTGTATATCTGAAGCCGGGGGAGCCTCAGCTATACATAGGCCTTTGGGAATTCTATCTTTCGTTCCCCACTTTCCTTCTTTTTATTTTCCCGCCTTATTAAAAAGAAAGCTTATTAATAGCTTATTCCTATAGTTTATTAAAAAGAAAGCATCGGTGCAGTATCGCACGCTTTCCGATGCACCCGCACGCCTGCACTCCAGCTCTGATGAGGCTATTCTTGGCCGCTCCTTCAGTCATTTTTGAACATTTGCAAATCAATACACCTGGCAATAGTCATGGAACCTTTTCCACCTAAAACCGCTTTCGCTTCAGTTCAGGGGTATCGATTTCTATTTGTGGCTGCAATCTTTTCTATTTTAAATGATTTCACTTGTTATTCAGCGTTGTTATTCACAACGAGGCAAATTGTTATCGACCGGCAAAGACAATTTGTTATGGATCTCGTCTGGAGTGCCATAACTACGCAATCTTCCCGGCCGTACTTTTGTGTGTGACGTTCACTCATCACGGCCGTTCCTTTGTACGTAACGTTCACTCTTCACGGCCGTACCTTTGTATGTAACGTTCACTCTTCACGACCGTATCTTCGTATGTAACGTTCACTCTGTTGGGCTGTACTTTCGAATCTAGTATTCACTGATCCATGCTTTACTAGTGCACGTAAAATTAACTCTACCCGGCCGCACTTTCGTATCCGACATTCACACTCGCAGTCTGTCATTCGTAAGCAATAAATCGACTTGAATGTGAAGAGTGGTGGTTATCTGGCCACTGATGGAGAGCCTTTAGGCTGGATGTGGTCTGTGCTGAGGCTGGATGTGGTCTGTGTTGAGGCTGGATGTGGTCTGTGTTGAGGCTGGATGTGGTCTGTGTTGAGGCTGGATGTGGTCTGTGTTGAGGCTGGATGTGNTGCGTTGACGCTTGATGTGACGTGCGTGGACGCTTGATGTGACGTGCGTTGACGTTTGAAGTGCCGTGCGTTGCCGTTTGAAGTGACGTGCGTTGACGCTTGATGCGACGTGCGTTGACGCTTGATGCGACGTGCGTTGACGTTTGATGTGACGTGCGTTGACGCTTGATGTGACGTGCGTTGACGCTTGATGTGACGTGTTGCTGGCTGTGACAGGTCCCCCACCGGAACACGCGGAGGGCGGTCTGGGCTAGTGTCCGGATGTTCCATATAAAGTGCACCAGCCATGTGAGATCGATGCCTGCACAAAGTTCGTGCGATCAACGGGCCTGGATTGACTTCCGTATTTTCTTGGTGGTCGTTGGAGTCGTTTTTCTCAAGGTGCTTTTGTTGGATATAGCAGTGATCAACTAATATCTAAAAAGACAACCTCATTTTTTAATGAACATATAATTTTGATAGCAAACGTTCGTTTTTTACTCACCCGTGTGCCTATTCATCCTAGTTTTCAACGGAACAATAGGGATTTGAGATTGAATTGTTATTTCTAACGTCCATTTTTCTCGGTTCAAAGCTCAAAAGTGTGGTCGGTAGGTTCTGGCGTCGAACGTTTTTCTAGACCACAGGTTTTCGCGATGGTAGGGAAAATTCTTACCGCTGCAAGATGTGAGATTATGACAGGAGGAATTTATAATTCGTTTATTTTTAGTAAAGCTTTCACCAGTCAGGCTATACTCTTCCTTTGAATCTCGAGCGTCTCGATCATCGTATTGAACTCGGACCATTAATGAAGATCATGCGTCATCCCCACGCGTTAATCGTGATGCATTGCTTGCGATGATCAATGTTCACGAAGACTACACGTTCACCCAGCACAGGTCATCTGTTCTTGCCCAGGGCAGTGGATGAAGTACTCGCCATAAACAAAAGCTGCATTTACAGAGCCTCCAAATTGTCCTCCGTGAGAATGACTCATCGTTACTAGGCAGTCGTGTGCCTCGAGACGAGGGGTACAAGAGCGGTTAAATTTAATGGCATGGTGGAAAACTCGACAGTGAAATGTACACTTCAGAACTAGTATTACCGAAGCATCTGTGGTGAGTTGGGGGCCTCAAAACTGCCACTACAAGCATCTTTGGTGGGTATCAGACCTCAAAACTGCCACTACCAGAGCATCTGTTGTGGGTATCAGACCTCAAAACTGCCAGTACGAGCATTTGTTGTGGGTATCAGACCTCAAAACTGCCAGTACGAGCATCTGTTCTGGGTATCAGACCTCAAAACTGCCAGTACGAGCATCTGTTCTGGGTATCAGACATCAAAACTGCCAGTACCGGCATCTGTTGTGTGTATCAGACCTCAAAACTGCCAGTACGAGTATCTGTTGTGGGTATCAGACCTCAATACTGCCAGTTCGAGCATCTGTTGTGGGTATCAGACCTCAAAACTAGAATCATGCGTTGACCATCAGTCCCCTCTGAACAACCGAGGCCCTGCAGACGGGCTTCAATTCTCTCTAGATATGGACCATAGTAGCGTGACATGCCACCGCTTGCCCTAGCAATAGACCTTGGATTCGAATTCAGTCGACTAGTGGCACTAAATGCAGACCTTGGATGCGTTTCAGTCGACTAGTGGCACTAAATACAGACCTTGGATGCGTTTCAGTCGACTAGTGGCACTAAANGGCGTTACAGACCACCAGGGGTACTATACATAGAGCCTAGGCGTTACAGACCACCAGGGGTACTATACATAGAGCCTAGGCGTTACAGACCACCAGGGGTACTATACATATAGCCTAGGCGTTACAGACCACCAGGGGTACTATACATAGAACCTAGGCGTTACAGACCACCAGGGGTACTATACATAGAGACTAGGTGTTAACATCGATCACAGGTCGACCTTGAGCCCGGCTGAGGCAGCTCTCATACCGTCACGCGGCTTCTTCCGCGCGTCTATGACTGTCTGTTGAAGTTTGTCTCTCTTTTTTAAGCAAGAAGTGACCCCTGGACTGCTTACTTCGAATACAAAGTCTTAGAAAAGTATCGTAACTTCTGAACGCAATTTCAGCGGCGGGGCTCTGCACGCTCGAGCGCATTGGGGTGGAAATGTTCAGATGTCGCTTTCTCGCGGGGCTGAAAATGGAGCTTTTTGCGTTGCGTGCGTCGCGTGTTGTGGTCCCATTCGCCAAATGATGAAGCCCTGCTCTTATGCGAGACTTTAACTCAGCGTTCATTTTTTCTCGAATTAGAAGGACGCATTTTGCACGCTCCGATTAATGATAAACATGATATTCTATATTCGCTCATTTCGTATGCGCTGTGCAATGAATACTGAACCATGCATGTACAAGTTACTTCAGTGGAATCGTGCTTCGTAGTGTGGGCCTGTGGGTCGTCATGTGAGGAAACTCTCGGGAGTTTGCACGCACCAGTTCGCTTTTGGTGTCCCACGCCACTCGTTAGAACGTCACGATGGACGCTGCTTAAAGAGCACATTTTATTTGTTTAAGCTGGATGTACACCTGCGCAATGCTTTTTTTGGCAAAGCCTATACAGACCATGACCACGACCTGCATAACATTAAAGCCCTGTGAAGTCAAAATATTGAAAACAAAGAGCGACACACCTATGTATGTGTGTCAAGCTCAACTCTTAACGGTCTCGCTCAATTTCTCACCGTAAATTTACCTCTTTCTCTGTTTGGCATTAGAGGCATTTGAATCAATGTTCGAATAAAATAATACTGGGTAAACTGCAGCGAGGGCCTTGCACAACACACTCGTCACCAGGTGTTGCGAAGGGAATTACGCCCGTAAAGGTGATGTTGAAGAAACATAAAAGTTAAACGTGTGACGTGAGGGTCACACCGGCAGTGTGTAGGGATGAATGAAGGCCTACAAGCAGGAGTTTTAACGAAATTTTATTGAAAATTACCACACTAAACGTCTGGAAGTACACTGGTCTCGCTGCTACCAGGTGGTGCACTGGTCTCGCTGCTACCAGGTGGTGCACTGGTCTCGCTACTACCAGGTGCACAGTCGACCTTCACGAGGCCAGACTGGGCCGTCAGCTGCCTGCCCCGCTCAGCTTTCACTGCACGCGGGACATCGGAGTCGCAGAATTGGAGCAGCTCTTCTGAAAATATTGCGGCTCTTGTATTTGTGAGGTCCTTGACGGTGTTTCGTAATTGTGACGTGTCATCCTGCACGCCTTGCGAGTGTTCAGTTGGACCTGGCAGGTATGTATACCTTGTTCTTTGAAGCAGGCCCCTAAACATGACCCTGCAAAAGTTGTAGTTGGCTAGGGAGAGCTGCAGCAAAAGCTGCAGTTCTCGATAACGCTGGTGGTGCGCAGGCTCAACTGATAGCTCGGTGTTACATTTTACGAAGTTTAGCCTTTCATTGCGTGTAGAGAGCCAGCGTTTTGTATTTGATCAACATTTTAATTCGCTACAGGTTACGTGACTAAACAAGCAAATCCATATAATGAAATAACTGGTTTTGCTTTCATCGTTTGACTGTTTATCGCTAAAACGTAACTTTTGTTCACACAAACGCAGCCGCTGTTGTTCACTGAAACGCAGCTGCTGTTGCTTACTAAAATGCAGCCGTCTCGGGTTCATCGTGTCTTACTCAAATGACGATGGAAAACGTCCTCGAAGAGTAGATCTAATTCGTTTATTGGTTAATTTCTTCATTGCGTTTCTCTCGAACGATAATGGGAAAGTTTCCCGTGGAGTAAAATGAATTCCTTCATTACTTTTAACCCAATTATTGTGCTTCACTCCAGTTATAGTTTAGAAGTTTTCCCAGAGGAGCAGAATAAATAAACTCCTGTTTAATTCATGCCTGTCACCATTTCAGCGAGTAATTAAAGCGGCCAGTGGGTCACGTTTGCTGGTGCAAGGCCACAACGCGGCCCTGGCCAATTTTTTATTAAAGTGCAAATGTGAAGCCATTTCTTGATCCTTTAATGGAGTTCTGATTCTGTTGCCCTGTGAGCGCAGCCTGGGGTGACCTGGTTTCGGAATCAGTCATGCAACATTCTATGACGAAACGTTTGTTCTTTAACGCAGCCGAGGTACTCGATTCCGTTCCATATGTTCTGTTTATTGACTGATAATGAGACTCTATCTTGAGTCCTAACGTTGCGTGACTGTTGCATGTTCAAGTCACTTTTGGTTATTAATGTAAACGAGTATATTTTCTTCGCAACGAGTGGTGTTTGAATTAAGATATAGCCTGGGCTATAACTTAGCTGTTATCTTCACACGTATCTTCGTCTCAAGTTGTAGGAAACTCCTCAAAATTTCCGAGTTTTACCGGGCGATAAGTGCTCCATTACGTCCAACTTTTGCAATCATCTTGGTGAGCTCTCATTTTAAGTTGATGGCTTGCAAAAAAAAGTCTAATGTAAGCATTAGCAAAAAACATCGAAACCTTGACACAGTTTTCTACTTTTGAGTATAATAAATTACGCTGCTCGAATGAAATTCTTGTAGCAAGATAGCACCCTCCAGCAGCGGAGCGCTGTTCGGTGGAGGTTTGGTTTTCGAGAGTCGAACCCGTAACTTTCAGCAAGGCCAATCATGCCTGTTAATATGGAATCTGTTGTGGGTTCCGTTTAGTAACAATGGAATCCCAGTAACTTTCCCATTCTTCTTTTAGCTTGACGGCCTTTGTGTATAAAAATATTTCCCCCTCAAATCCTTCGGTTATATTGGTATGAATTTGTTTCTAATTATCTAATTCAACATTCTTCCTGTTCATTCTGTCATATAAAACACTTTGTGTTTATGTGTTCAGTCAGCTGTACGAAACGCTTCATGTTCGATCTCATGTTCGAAATACCTTCGAAATTTTTATAACAGAATTTACTGTAGTCTCTAGTGAACTGATGTCGCGTTCTCTTGTCGCTCTGAAAGAATATATTCGAGTCAAAAAATAATGGGTAGTAATGAGGTAGATTACTAGACTGTCTGAACGATGAATTATAATTTTAACTTTCCAAGATACTGCTTGCAACTGATGAAGAACGGTAAAAAACGTCGCATCATATCGAGAAAGAAAGTTTCGTTGAAGAAATACGAGTATTTCTTAGTAATCACAAGGCGTTTTATTCAGAGCGCATGCTATTCATTTGCATAGAAATTACCTTTTATTCGCCGCACGCTGCTTCCCAGCCATATTTTGCTTGAAGATTTAATTAGCTTTTGAACCGAACGATATGCGGCAACGTACGAAGGCCAAAACGAACGCTGCATGTCACACAAGCATTAGGGTTTTAATCGAACCTTGAGGCTGGGTAGCGATACATTTGTTGCGATTTTAGTCGCGACAGTCAGCAGCAGACCCTCAAAAATGAATTCAAAATACTCGTCCAGTTGCCGCAGTGAGAATCGTCCTCTGCAATCCTCCATCAGATTTATTTTCTCTCTTCTTCTTCAATTTGGTGAGGGTACAAGGTCGAGTTTGTCCACGCACCTAAAGTCTGGGCTGTTCTTTCGCTGCAACAGGTCGGTGAGCCACGACCAATGTGCAAGCCTATCAGATGTATGTTGCAAAGCATCATTGTGTACATCAGCAGTCAAATCAAACTGGCGTTTAATGTGACGCGTCACCACGTCACATCCTGGAACGCGAGGGGCCTCGGTAGCTATGATACAGTTTTGAAGCCTCCGACCACCCGAGTGCCAAGCTCGCTTCTTGAGAGTGCCTCAGCCGTGCCTCACACCGCTTTATGGCCCTTTCTTCAAACACTAACAAGGCTGTCGGCATGCAGCGTAAATCCAGCCGTCTCTGCTGCTCCACTTGGCTTGGATTTACGCAAACGGGGACAACGCTAAGTAGGACGGCGCAGACTTTACGTGGGCAGCTGACTTGACGAGTGACGATAAGTAGAAAGCTGACACGTAAGATGCTGACTTCATGAGGAAAGATGGGTAAAAAGCGCACATGGCGTTGGAAGCTGACTTCGTCCGTAGATTTCATTGAGTTACGAGATTGGGTGTCACGAGAATAACGGAAATGAAGAGTACCCGCAGCCTTGCTTACTTCATTTGTGGGCGCTTAAATTTCATCTGTTGGACTTAAAGTCCATTGATCTTGTTGACCTCCGTTCAAACCGCACCTTCTTATCGCTCATTTCCGTGGACGGCAAGTCGTGCACACAATATTTTCCCACTTCCTAGAGCTACAGAAACTGCTGCGTCCACACGTTTTTTAATTCTTGCAATTACTGCTATCGATGACTGCTTCGCTTCGCTGTGGAGCTTTTGAATTAGTTTTTTTTTATAAAACAGTGATCGATTGAAATGATACAGCCCAAATAATGGACTTTACGGGGTCTTCCCGTCGCTCTTTAAGGTTAGTAGAATTTTATTCAATTTCGGTGTACGTTTTTGAGACTTGGATTTTGCTGAACCTAAATAAAACCAAGAATTTACATCATATAATATTGCGTCAAGTTTATAAGCTCACCGGGCAAAAACTTAGTCACCTATTGCTTTCCAAGTTCCAGTTATTTACTATGTTCATCAATCTGTTTCCAAAGGCGTGACCGAAGTTCAGGCGATACGCAAGTACTGAACTAGTAGTTGTAGTAGTAGTGAAAGCAGAGCTTCAGAAACTCAGT
>VOMN01123064.1:0-38429 GCA_014899125.1 Orchestia grillus
TTTATACTGAGCTGACGACCGATATTGAACAGGTTTTATACCTAGCTAATGACTGATATTGAAAAGGTTTTATGTTGAGCTGACAACTGATATTCCTCGAATTCCCATCAGCGACAGTATTGAAAATTTCAGCATCTGATGTCCATTTCCGCGATGATGGGTCCTTTTCAAATCTTTTCTCAGTGTCCACAAGACAACTTATTTCATGGGCAATGGCATCAGGCGAGGCACCTTTTTCTGATTCCTTGATTATTACTTCTTTTTCAGAGACGATTAGAATTTCTAGACGCTCCATCGTTATTGCGAACATGAAAAGCCATTGTCGCCGTAAATCGAAAAAAAAAGTGTGAACAATATGGGAAAACGATGAGCAGCTCAATGTAGACAAGAATAACGACGTTGCGCTAGCGTGCCAGATTTTATGTGAAAAAAATTCGGAAATGAATTAACATGAATTTGAGAAATCATTATTTATACTGGCGAGCTATTATCGCTGTTCGGAGTGTATGCTAAACTTACTCCGCGCTGAACAAAAATTTCAGACTCTGCCTCAAATGACAAAAACCGTGGAACTTTAGAAAGTTCTCGTTTTCTACGGTGCAAATTACCGCCTCAAATGACAAAGCCCGAGAAGCCTCAGGAATGTTCTTATTTTCTGAATGCAAATTTCGGACTCTGACTCAAATGATAAAGTCCGTCAAACTCTACAATTTTTCTAATTTTTTACTATGCAGTTAACTCAGTACCAGCGGTTTTGCACAGGTGCTCTTCTTTCTTAATTTTCATTTTCTTCATTCACTAGTGAGGGTCGATGCCCTTTCGACGAATAAATTTTAAGACAAACTTTCAGCGTAGCTAGAAAAAGTGCCTTCACTGTCGTTGTGTTTTCATGCTTGAATATTTCATCGCATGTGGTATAAAAATGTCATGGATTGGAAAAAACAGGTTTATTTGAAATATGGTGCTGCTCCTTGAAATTGGTTTGCTACTTTATAATGAAGCAGTGTGCATTCGGAGTTTTAAAGTTAAAATGCGATCGATTATAAATCGCTGTCAATTACTCATTATTAACAGACCTGAAGCTTAACGTCCGAAGTACTTCTCTTAATACCAGTGCAAAACAGACATTTTATATATTGTTCGGTGAGCCAAATACTCATTCTTATTCTACATCTACGTGAATAAAATTTATTCGGTAGTTTTACCTATATTTATGGTCGAAATTGAATTCTCGCGATCAATAAGGGAAAATAACCTTTACAATTGTGAGTCTATAACGTCCTCATAAATATTAAATCCCACAGCTAAATTAAATTCTGAAAAGACTGGCAATTCTGCTTCTGAATATAGTGAGCCCTCCTCTCTTCTCTCCTAGTCAGAAAAATACAGTTAGAACGATAGGATGGTCTTTTCACAGCCTGATAAATACAGTAATATTCTTACCCGAGTTGTCGGGCTGGGTCCAAACGTTTAAATCTCAATGTTGCGCTAAAGGAGAAATTTGAGACTGGTGTGTGTAGGCCTCTACAAATCTGTCAAAGTGTAATGGAAGAGTGCCCATAAAGAAGCCCTGCCTAAGAGGATCTACTTTCACCCACTGCCTTCAGATGCTAAAACGCTTTAAGCCATAACGCTCCTGATGAAAAAATATGCTGCTGAGATGACGCAGAAGGCCTCAACTCGTCACTGCTAAAATTACTTCTGCCAAGAAATTCTCGGGCATGCATTAACGTACTTTCCTTCTCCTCCGACGGTTCCTGGATGTTTGCTCGAATGAAAACATCTGTACTAGGTTCAGCGAGTCCCTTGCCGAAATAATTGCTAAAAAATCTCAAGATTTGGACAAAATGAACTGGAGATTTTCATTTGCCCCTAGGCCAAATGCTTCACACGTGTGCTACTTTGAGCAATTGCGGAGACATAGATCACCGTAGCCGTTTTCTAAGCGAGTCATATACGTACAGGCATCGTTAAATTGAGCTTCTAGAAGCGCCCCGCCGTCCTCTTCTTTCCATCTGTGCCCTACAAATGCGACGAAAACATCAAAACGTTCGCGTACTGCGAACTGCAAGATTTGAGTTGCGTTCATGCTATTAGCTTCTTATACTTCCGTAAGAAGGTAATTTCGTATGCTTGAATACGGGAAGAAAGGAACAGAACGGAATGAGGCTAATAGTAAAATTTTTCAAATGAAAGACGGATTTGAGTGCAAAATCAGATGAAAATGAGGCCGTAAAATGAGATGAAAAGCGTTGCGTTTGTTTTTAGGTGAATGGTAAAGTGTCGACTGTGATGAAAGTGTATGAATGATCGCATGCTTAGCGATGTTAGCGTGTGAATATTTTTTGTATTGCGTGGAGATGTTGTAAGTTTTTTGATAAAACTGGTCAAGTGGAGACAAGGTTGCTGCCAGACATCTGAGTTCATGCCAGGTCAAACTGAAAATTAGGGTCATCGGAGATACGATTACTTCGAGCCAGGCCACATTGAAGATTGGGGACATTGGAGATACCATTACTTTGTGCCAGGTCACACTGAAAATTAGGGACATTGGAGATACCAATACTTCGTGACAGGTCACACTGAAAATTGGGGACATAGGAGATACTGATACTTCGTGCCAGGTCACACTGAAAATTTGGGACATCGGAGATGCCATTACTTCGTGCCAGGTCACACTGAAAATTGTGCGAGGGGAAAGATTTTAAGAAATGTGCTTAACCTAATTTAACCGCAAGTAACTGAGTGACTTCTTCCAGCTATGTTTTTTCAGGGACACATACATCTTAATTTACTTTAGCATAATTCGCTAGAAATAATGGCTAACTAGATGGTCATAAATTGCATAACTTCCTAAAACAGTTATTTCCAAGGTCGTATATTGAATTTGAATTTTTTTCAACTGTCCTCAAACTAGTACACTGAATTAGTGTGGGCTTGAAATTTGAATGGCTTTATGGATCAATTGGGAGTTGGAATGTTGTTCGATTTACCCGAATGAGACAAACTGTTGATTTTACGCGTTGATAATACATGCTCAAGGACCTTTGAAGTATCAGGTTGTAACAATGGTTTCGACCGTTTTTCCAACAACAATTTTTAAATATGATTCAACAAATATAGCTTCTAGTGTCACTTTTTTGGCATCAATATTAGTAAAGTTCATTTATTAATTTTTTTTGCGATAATTTTGTTTACTAATTAGTGTTATGGGCCTCAAATGTATCGTCCTAGTAAAGAGCATGTGCGGCTCTATGAATTGCTGATAGGGATTACAGTAAGTGCTGCTGTAAGGTCACTAAAAAAACACCTGAAAATGGTGGAGAGAGTGAAGCCACGTGCAGAAGATGCTTCCCCCGTTTAACACGTTGACTCCGATTCCCCACCAAGGTAAAATTACATGTCGACAAATATCTTTACTGAGAATTTAAAAATGAAGGATTATGGTTTCACAAATTTGGTTACTCTATTAATTTTCTTCCTAATCAGAACTAGCTTATTCGATTGATGAACACAAACTTGAAGAAAACTCGAAAATTTGTATTTATACATGATAGTGCTTTGGTTACATTAGGTTAGCTTAGATGATCGCGTGTACCATATGTGACCCACTTCGGAGTCAACGAGTTAAAAAAAAACTTTCGTCTCTAGGATGGGCCAAGAGATGAAGGCTCGAAGAGAAATCAAGAAATTGCAAGCTGCTATTGTTGAAAATGCCACCATTACCTCTAGAGAACTAAGAAGAGAATTGAATGCCAGTCATACCAATGTCGTGAAATGAAAAAAAGTTTAGTATGATCTCGAAGGCTCGAAAATTTGTACTATATGATTTGTCACAAAATAATCTCGAAGAGCATGTGGATTGCTGCGTCTCATTGCGGTTTCGTCAACTTAATGCACTTTTTCTTGGCAGGATCATTACTCAGGGTGGAAAGTGGATGTTATACAAAATGGCTGAACTGTAAAGCAAAGCCTATCTCACGACCTCAAAATGGCTTGCACCCAATAAAGGTTCTGTTGAGTGCATGGTGGGACGCGAAGGGAATTATCCTCAATGTGGAGTTAAGTAACAGTCAAACCATAACAACTGAAGTGTACTGCTAACTGCTGAGACATTTATGAACACCTTTATTGAGAACTCAACTTTCATTGATGAAGAGGGAAGGAGTGTTCTGTCTCATGACAACGCCAGACCCCACACAGCAAGAGTGACTGTCAATCTCATGGAAGAGTTGGGCTAGATAATGTTTCAGCCAGCATCCTCTTCTGACGATCCTCATTCAGATTATCGTCTTTTCAGAAGCTGGTATAATCATTTGATATTCTAAGGCTAATTTCAAGAAAGAGGTTGCACATGAAATTAGCTCCCTTTTTCGAATCAAAACCAAGCTCGTTTTATATAAAATAGAGAAGGTATCAAAAAAGCTTTCTGGTAGATGGGTAGATTTCAGTATTAATTAAAGTTCTTGTACTAAAGATTGATCAAATAATTTCTAAAAAATTTTTTTTGGATTTGCCCTGCTTTGTAAAAATGTTGAGAACTTACATTGCTACCTGATGTGAGACCTATTCAAAAAATACATGAATATGAATTATGGATGATTATATTAAGAGTTGAGAAGTGAAGGAGTAGTATAAGATCGTTTGAGTATAAGGTTGTTTAGATAGCATTGGATAGATATGCAGACATACCACGAAAGGCACAGAGTTCTATTCATGTCGATAGTGACCGCACAAGTCAGCGTCAGTCTGCAAATTGAGTGTAGACTGCTAGTGAGCAAGCAAATTCAACATAATTTAAATATGTCCCAATTCCGTTGAAAAATTTCTCTCAAATTGGCAGGGAGTGAGAGCGTCAGTCGGAAGCTTAGATGCTGATAAAAGGAAGGGTAGATCTTAGAAACGACGTATGCTCTCAGTTCTAAAGTTCGTTTGATGAATGTATTACTAAATATTTCATTAGTCTCTGTTCACTAGAAGTAAATAATCATGCTTATTGGTTTCATAACGCTTAGAAATTTTTTTAATTTCTTTTGCTCAAAATAATTTTCAAAAGAAAGTACCACAAATCGTGTCAAAGATGTTTCTCAACTCTTTGTAGCATTTTTGGGAAATCAATTCCGGTGTCTTTCGTAAGGTTTGCTGTTCGATTTCACCCATATTTCCTTTACCATTGTGACGAGACTTTGTTACTTCATTCCTATAGGTCGTGCAATTCTTGAGAAATATTTCGATGAAATTTGGGTGACCTTTTGTAGTACTAACGCGGAATTTCGTACAGAATAGCGAGCGGAGAAAGCGCTCTGTAGTGGCAGCCTCTGGACCTCGAGCACTCGGCGCTCTGTCAAGGGGAGATGAAGGACGACCGACTTGCCCAGACTCTTGGAGCGACTAAGTAGCAAACTTTATCACTTAAAAGATAGCCTAAATCCGGAGACTAAACAAATAGCTGAAACAAATGTCCCCGTCAAAATGAGCTGCTCAGTTCCTTAAAAAGTGCAGTAATGGCACCATCCTAGAGGTAAAAAGTCACGTTTTGAAGACCGACGTATTTACGAGTGGCGATTACGCGTAGAATCTTTTGAATTTTGTGAATAAATGGGCACGGAATGTTGGTCATTATTTTTGTGATTTATAGAACCAGATGAATGTTTGTATCTTGCGTTAGACGGTTCATTTTACGTTGGTACGATCTTCTTGTACAAAACTTGGCCGTAAAAAATGGACTGTTCAGTCACACACACTGGTAAATGTTACTGTTTTCAGTCAGTAGAGAACTTAGTAATTTATCAGTATTTCTTTGAAATTGGTGCGGTTATAGATGTATTTTGTTTTACAGACATGAGATTCCAAAAATATGTATGTCTGATATGGTAAACGATAAATGACGGCACAACTTTGAGCCGTTTTGCTTGAAGGAGCTTGTTTTTAAGTAGAATTCAATGTAAATAATTGACAATGATCCATTTACCCCCATTCAGTACATATGTGTATAGATGACGTGAGACGTGCAACACCAAGTTATGTCCACTCGGGCCATGGGTCTAGTTTTACCGACCGTCAAAATATGAAGTTCTTGCATTTTTAAAAATGCGAGCTGGCAGTGAATGATACATCTATAGCTCCTTTCCATTATAAACTTCCAACTAATCATTAAGGCTTTGTTCGATTTATTAAATTTTTTGTTTATGTATAATTGCTTACTTCCGCTGATGACGGAACTTATCTAAAAGCGTTCTTGAAAATGTTGAAAATTTGATGTTTCACTTAGTTTCCTCATTAATTTGCGTTGTTTATAACATATAAAACATGAAACAAAGTAAAGTGGGATGAATCCCAGTTTATTGGACATGAGTGGTCTTTAAAACCACGTGAATTAAAAATTACGAATTGCAGTTCCGATTGCAATTTGAATAAGAACCTCGGCAATCCATAGATAACTTATCAAATGCTGTGGTATAAAAGGCGTTACTTTTTAGACTGGAGAATTCGTTCAGCCATTTCGCGATGCACAGCCGGACATCGTTGGTCTTTCATGGCATTTTAGCGTCATCAACCAGAAAGACCTTACGGTTCCGTTCGAAATGATGCTAATAGTTTTTCATATTCAGCTAGATTCAATTAAATTATGTACACATATAGCTTGTTTTTCATTCTAAGCTAGATCTGGTATCGTGAAAAGAATTACGATCGTTTTCGCGTTAGAGTATTCAGATTTTTGGAACCTCTTCAGTTCAAAAGATCTGTCAGCTCGTAGCGTCTGCGGAGACTTGACGCGGTTGTGAAGGTGCGAGGCTTCGGAAGTTTCGAGAGCAGCTCTTGGTGGACTTAAAAGCTCATCTTCCTTTGGAAAACTCTACTTTTTTCTCTCATCAAGTGGGATGCCTTCAATCTAGCGGACGGACGTAAATCAAAAATCGTATGTTGTTTGTGGCATAATTCGGTACTTACACACTCTTGGCCTGCTATTTGTATATCACTTAGCACTTTTTCGAACGCGTTTGAATGCATGCCTGCTACTGCGGTCTAGCAAGCATAACATTTGGCAAACATATGTGAATTTGCTTGCGTAAGAATATTTAGCACCTGCAACATTCTCGGTCAAAGTTTTTAGTTCGCGACTCAAATTGGTCTGAAATGTTATAGGCCTTCAACATAAGCGCCTGGTCGGAGCCTTGTTCTTTGATCTGTTGCCAAATCCTTGCTTTTTAATGTCTGCAATAAAATTTGCTTTTATATTTTTAAAGCCATATAATTGCGTTTTTAATGGTTTTGTTGCAGGCTGAGTCTTTAATGCAGGCTGCAGGTTTGGTCTTTAACGAAAAATCTATGAATAAACTCACAATGCCCTTATTTTCTCACGAAGTGAGAATTTTAATACAACACTTTTGACAGTGAGCAAAATTCTCCATAAAAATAATTCCACTCCACCTACAAGGGGAATTTGAAGGTTAATTTTTCAAAGGTCCCATTCTTGATTTTTCAGGATATACGATTTGATTCAACGATTTGAAAGACCTGAGATTCCCGTTTCACAGAAGCGCCTTATTTCACCTTACGCCCCATCCTGCTTTATTTGTGGTATCTCAAGTAGATCATATTGATAACGGCATAATGAATGAAACAGTTCAAAGTAGCATGAAATTTTTTTTACATAAATATCAGCATGTTTTCTAATTTAGACCAGACCTAAAAACCCTGAACAATTACGAGACGAGTCCTGGGAGCGGGACCTATGCAGCGACTGGGTCTTATGCGTTCTAAAAATGGAGCAGGTTTTTTTTTCGGTGAAGTTTGTACTCTGATTGATTTCACTCGTGTTCTCATTTGTGTCAGTAATTATGTGTCACGTCGATGAAGTGTCCTGCATGCTGAAAGCTTGCGCAATGAACTCTGTTAATAAAAATTTCAAGAGAGAAATATTTTGGATTAAATAAAGGTATTATTTTAAATTTATGACATCTCATAACAGCTCGAGCGAAGAGTATTCCAGTATTATTCAGCATTTGTTACTCACGCAGCCGAGTTCCGCAACCTAACCACTGTACCTAGTACACACTCTTTATCTAAATTTAGGTAGCACTTCGTATCCAGAAGCTCAGCGCGGAAGTGAGAATTATTTTAAAATTTGAAGGTAGAAAATACTTACTGCATTTTAATAGTCGATCATCCGGTTAGCTGAGTAAAGGAGCTTTGCATGGAATTATTTCATGGATGTTGACCTGGAAAACGTAATGCAGGTAATATGTGACGTGTAACATCGGTTCAATCTCTTGCAATTCGGCCCAAATATTTGCAAGTGGCAGCAATTTGGTCAATTCATTATTTTGCGATGCCCGATGGCACCTCGCGCATGCCATGAAGTCATACCAAAATTAGTGAAGTGGCCCTTCATAGTTTTCTCACCTTGAAATGTTTTTTTTTTTAATCCTGACGCATGCTTTAGGCTAACTATAATGGTGTTCAACGGTATTTTATTATTGATGTATGTTTTTATTTTCAAATTTTCTTTCCCACCGAACGTGGGTGTTTGTCATAATTACAAGTGCAATGGTTGTTGAATATACACAATTTCATGAACGAAATTGTCATTAATGCATTAATGTTGCCAAGCATTACAAGAAAATGATGACTGACGTTTGTTACATTAACGTTTATTACATTAATATTCTTTACCTTAGACGATAACATCAAATGGTACCAAAAAATCTGAGAAAACAACAATCGTTCAAATTCGAGCTATCGTGTGAAGCACGACGACCTATTTTTTACGTTTATTGTCTGGTTTTAATGTCTTCTTTCAAGTTCGATAAATTTTTGCTGTAGAAGAACTTACTTGACCATGACGTTTCACCGTCATTGCAAGTGATAACTTACAATATACTCTGGATCTTGAATGTTCATCTTCAACACGACCTGACAATGCCATTGCTTATTTTTTTATATCTGAAACTTGTATTCTTTCATAACCAGTCATTTTGGGTAATTATTTTATTCCATATTGAGATGTTTTCATCACACTCAACAAACCGACCAGAGTGAAACAAATTTAGGCCGCGAATTTGGAAATAACTCCCAATTTTTTTCGGTCGTGTCTAGTTTGTGACTGGTCGATTTCATCAAAATCTAGTCACATAACTAAGTCACGCATTGTTTTTGTGCAATTTTAATTTAATTAAACTTCCACATTTGAAATAAGTTTTAAGGATTGAAAGTTTCTTTTCTGATGTAATTCATTGATTTCACCTCGGAAGAATTTTGCTACTGATTACAGAAAGTCCTCCATAGGCAGGTATTGCAATTTTATAAAAAATGAACTACAGAACAACGTTTTGATTCAAGTCAGGATACCAGAAGCTACTCCAGTTCAGTCTGCTTATCCTAGAGCAATAAACTGTTCAGAAGTAACAGTCGGTGCTGTGATTGGTCGGGTCCCTCAAAACCAAGTGAATGTCAAATCTCCTTCAACTCTTCTTACCGTTGGTCTAATGGTGCAGATTCTTTCAGTATGTCTTACTTGCTATGTTGGTGCTCAAGTTTTATTATGGTGACACCACTTCACACTAAAATGAGCATAATTAAACACGCTTTGTAAAACTCGTCATCGGATTTGTGCTGGGTACAATAGTGAGTTCACCGCAGGTGTTGTTCAATCCTTCGGCTTAAATTTTTCAAGATCTTTGGCGAACACCCATTTTTTAGCCTGTGTGACAAAATATCCGTTAGTTAAAAATTGGGGCCCGTAAGCTCTCAAGAATTTGTCGATTTAGAAAAGTAACAACAAACTTTGATGACATGCGGGGAAATATCGGTATGGATGTTGAAATTATAAAACAGTCAGAAACATAGCATGCTTAGAACAAAAGAGTTGACTCCTTTGAAGAAAATCATAGATATTTTTATGCTCAAATAATCGAAATTGCCTCAGGTAAGCAAACCAAACTTAAACTTAGAATTTATTGTCTGCCAGTTGGATTTTATGTTATATTTAGTTGTCTCGCTATGCAAATGAATACTAGCATACCTGCGAGAATGTAACGAGCACATTTTCTTGAAAGCGCTTCTGTATTCAAATTAAATACACATGTCGAAACAATGACTTCAGCTACATATCTTGTCAGCAATATCCAGTGGCTCGATAAGAACGTCATTCAACGAAGGATAAAGGAAATCCAGGCAGAGAACAATGAAATATTGCCGGGGAAACTAAAATATCTCTCGATCTTACTATTGTAGTATGCTGAATGTAACAGAGATGCAGGATTTGTTGGGTATGTTTAGAACGCTTAATGTTCTTGAAGAATGAATAGTTCATACCAAAGGTCCTAACATACGTACATTAGGACCTTGCCCATGTGGACTCCAAGGAGATATTTTACGATTGATCTTGTTCCCGAATTCAGAAGACGTTTGCTTTTGTATAACAATTGCTGTTCAGGTAATCTAGGTTTACCCAAAATGATCCTAATAATTTTGAAAAGGGAAAAATTAGGGGTCCAGCGTGGGGACATACGAACAAATAAATGGTTATTCATGCAAAGGATGGTGATGAACAGTAATAACAATAAAGTGTTTAAATACCGAAACTAGGGAATAATTCGCTTTTGTACTACATGCATTGGAAGCTCATTGATAAATAAAATTTTGCCATTATTGATCTAAACACGATGAAAGTTACTCATTTTTTTTAAATAACGTTTCAACGGGTAAAGTATTGCACACGATCAATTGCGAGATGTTTTAAAATTGCTCTAACTCCAAGGCTCCTCCTTTTATTTCCTGCGACAGCGATTTCTGTGTTCGGTTCCTTCGAGAATGTTTCTCCCTCAGCCATCCACGAATGTGTCTCCTGTAGCGCAGGCGCGCGTCGCCGTCGCCATTTGCATATTTAATGGTAATGACCTCAAAACGCAAACGCAAACGAGACCACGTTTTCCCCCAGCATTATTCTGGCGCACGCTAGCCTCTGCAGTCTTTGTGGATGGGAAACTGATCTTCACCTGCTCAGTTATTCTCAGGCCTGTGTACGGGGCCGATTTTCCTGCTTTTTAATTTTGTGCACCGATCACAGGCGCGAGAAAATAAACAGGAAATTCTGCTACCTTGCGGAACATTTGCTTCTGAGACGGAGTGTATTGCTAGCCAATTCTAAGTCAACGTTGTTCTATTATTTTAACGATCTTATTCTTGTGGTCATTTTGAAACTCGCGCTTTCTTGAATATATTTCTATATAGTTGAAGTCCCGGTGCATGTTAAAGTCGAGCCATGCAAATCATGGGTATGAAATTAGAGCGTTCACCATTCACAACATATGTAATAGAATGTTCATCAACTGAACACCATGCACTGACTGTTAAATTTCAGTTGAGTTTTTTAAGTATTTTAAAAAAATTAGCGTTTCTTTGCTGATACCATTGATTTTCTATTCCGAGGAAATTTGTTTTGCACTGATACTCTGTGAAGGCACTCTGAAATTCATTTTTATTCCAATTGTTGTTTTCTATCCTGCGTCGGCATCGATGGTTTTTGAACCATTAGTTCGTTCGAGCCATTAGCTTCAGCCCTCCGTGGTGGCCCCACGTCTCTTTTTGCGCTCTGCAGGTGAAGAATTATGTTTCGAGAGCCAAAGAAAAAGTACAGAAGTGATTGAAACTGAATTTTTCATTTATTTTCGATTACTCTAAAGCTCTGGAAGGAAATACGGTGTTTCTACTTTCCTAGTTGAAAAACTCATTTTCCCATCAATCTATGAACACGTAAGCTAACACTAGGCTTACTACTGCAACAGCTGCTGCATATCTTAACGACGATTCGACAGGACTTCAATCAGGGCTGAGTCATTGGAGTTTTACTGCTCATGAACAAGGTGATGCTGTAGGAGTGGATCAATATCTTCTCTCTATCCAGAGTTGATTTGAATTTTTTTAACATTTATTGACCCTACGGTGAGATTCCAGTAGATTTTATGTTTCTGTATATTATTCCTACTGAATCTACATAAATTAGTCATGAACTTTGTTCATAAAATGTTTACATAATTTATAATTTCTTTTGTTTATATGATTGAAAATTTGAGCCGAACATAGAGTATTATTTGCAATTGTGAACAATATTGAATTAATTACGAATGCCCATTTGAAAAATAAGTGATTTCTTTTTTGACGCTGAAGTTAAGTAACTTTGAAAATTGGTTTCCGAACCTCAGTTGATAATGCCACGTGCGTTCGCTGAAGGCAGTCCAATATAACCGTTAATTTGAGTTAAATTTCAAGGTTTCAGCAGCCGTACAAAGTTATTGGGCCCAAATGTTATAAAATTTAGAATTACCTGTAGGCGTAGTGTAGTACAAATAATTTTTTTTTGTGTAATGTACTAACATATTAAGCAACCAGTGGTAATTTAATGTTGTTTTGAATATTAGAATATTAAATACTGTGAAGGGGTTAGCAAAGTTAGGTTCTGGGTACGTTGTGATAATTTTGCGTACGTCATGTTATATTAGAACTTCTCATGATGGATAGAATATGGTAGATCACTCTAAATCCAGGTAGACTATGTAGAGTGATGGAAATTGTTGATAACATTCAACTTCCTTATGGGATCATGATATCGGTTAGAGATATCAGTCTACGGGGATTGATACCAGTAATCCATTTACTCATGAGGTAATAGTAGAGGTTTGAGATATTAGTCTACGGGGAGTGATACTAATATTTAACATACTCTTGAGACAATTCTAACAGTTCGAGATATCAGTCTACGGTGATTGATACCAGTATTCAACTAACTCATAAACATATGGTGTGGTATAAGACAACAATGTATTTTGGCCGTTAAACTCTTGTCTACGTCTGCGTCCGATTTGTACTTTAGTCTTTGTTTATTTCTAACACTTCTGCAAGTTACTATTGTACTGAACTGCACGCAATTGTAAGATGCTTTACTGCTAAGTATGTTTGATACATTTAACATCTGGAAGGAGTAAGTACCGTTAAGCTTCATAAAACAATTTTCTCTAGCATACGTGTTATATTTTGACAGCAACATATAAATGGTGGGCTAACAGTCGCTAACAGTACGGTGGGCCATGTGAAATTCATGCGGGCGATGAAGAATTAGGAAAGTTAATTTAGTTAATATTTGATATGGTGGTTAGAGCCACGGTAGGTATACTAGGTGAAGGCCGGCTTATACTAGTTTTGCTGAACACATATCAGCTTTCTACTCACAGCCGCATTCTGAAATGTGTTGGCACACATATTAGAAAAATGTATCAAAGTTTGTCCATGTTTTTTTATTTACAAGTATCTACATTGACCTGTTTTGCTTGACTTTATTTCTTTTACTACGTAAAGCTCTCATACATGCGCAATGTTTTTAATGTTATTATCTCAAAATGAGTATTTTTGTATGATATTTTTGTTACATTAGTTTCTAATGTGAAAATAGATGACTTGGTGAACTACGTTCGCTAGCACTGCACAAGTTAGCCTATACTTCGCACTTCGCCAATAAGGTTTCGAAGGCTGCTAATGTTCTGCAACGCCGTTGGAGCTCCAACATTTTCTTCTTCTCAAACAATCATTAGAATCGCACTCTCGAGCATAGACCTTAAGAAGCTTGCGTTATCTGTGCCAGCTATGATTGTTTTCTTCAGAGAGCACGAACATTACCCTAACACCTGTTCGGATACGATGTTTCGATCGGCCATATTACCGCCTCCAACTAAGGCGTTCAGTGTCGTTCGAGAGTCATGTCAACCTTGCTGGCTTCGAAAGAAATTTTTTGGTTAGGCTAGACGGGAGTTGATATGGTCGTAAAGCGACCAAACGGCCGCGTCAAGCCGACACTTGCAGTTTGCTACCCAAAACGCGGCTCGGAATTTCGCTTCACTGCCCCTGATCTTCCATTGGACTCCCTCAAGACGACGCTTCTGCCAGAATTCTCGCGGAATATCTTCCGTTCGGCAAAAATTTGCCAGCGTGTGGATGGGCGTCTTTGCTGAAGACTTTAACCACATTGTGGGATGGATGGAGCGTAGACGTCTCCGTATGAAAGCACCAACGACCGGCGCTTCCCTCGCTCCTTTTTAGCTTCCCGCGGATGCCTTGAAGAATGAGGCGTGAGGCAGATAGACCACTGAACTCACTTTTGAACGTTTTTGCAGTTCACATGCACGGGACTAAAAGTAGAACCAAATTTCTTGACTTATATGAAACGTTTGACATAGGAAAACGAATCCGTGTTTCATTTATAAACGAAAGTTGGAAATTTATGTCCAGTCTGCTTGTGATTCGAGAAAAACCATTGGAGTCATTTACCTTCATCTTAACTACACTTAAAATCTGCCGAGCGTAATGTAACCAAGCAGCAAGCAGAGTACGTTTTCTTTTTTATGAAGTAACGTAAGCAAAACTAGTTCAAGGCAGTCATCGCTGTAGGAAGAACACTAGTGTTTCTGAGAAAATAATCATTTTACGATATTTATGGGAAATACTAAAGATGAAACCCAATGACCGTGTTCGGAACTAAATGTGTTCATCCTATTATCTGCTAACGCAAAGAACTTGCTTTCTTGATTTGTAGTTGAGTAAAATGCACTTTAACACATTATTGGAAACTTTTATCGCCATGAATAAAGTAAAGAACAACTTGAAACAGGTGAACTCCATTTTGTCTGCATATTTTCTCAATGTTAAAATCTTTTTCAAGAGTCGGCTAAAACCAATGCAAGTGCATTCAAAAACGTGTAAACATTCTCTGAGGTTGAATTATTGTATTTTGTGTGTGAGATTTTAAGAAAACGCTATTTTACCAACAGCTTAGCGGTTTTCCTATGTGAAAAACACACGTTACCTTTCCTAACCCGCTCCCTTAAATCGGTGACGTCACTTAAATTGTGATCTAGACTGCGTATTGGACTGGTTTCTCAGAGCAAAGCCGATATTGACATTCTTGTGTTAGCAGGAAATGCATTCACGCCAACTCACATGCATGTCAAGTTTTCCCTAGCATTTCTTGAAAGAATGTTCAAGGCGTTTTTCCTCAAACTTTGACTGTTTCTCGCACGCTCTCTTCTTTTGTTTTGATGGAAAAATGGCTGTTTTAAAGAAGTCTATTTGTAGCCGTGTTGTAGACTGCAACTTTTATCCCGTGTTGAGAAGCACTCGTTATTCTATCGCCGGGATCCCCTCACAGCCTCGTTCGAGTATACATAGTCTGCTGGAGCTTGTGTTTATCAAGCGCATTTTTATTCACTCGTAAGAATTTCAAAGAGCGATTTTTTCATCGTAGGTGCCGTCAATCAATCAAGGTGATGAGGTAGATTGAGGAAGCTTTTAGTTGCGCTCCAAGAGTGCTTCTTTTTTTCGGGGCTTTTCGATGCCTTGGAAGAAATTCTTTTGTCGAGGGAGTCTTCAGGCAGTAAAAGAGCGCACGAAATAATGCGTCAGTCAAAAACTCTGGGTGATCCTGCATAAACTTGCGAAACCCGTACTGCGGAATTAATTATAATGATTGAAGGAGACTGGAAAATCAATACATTTATTCGGCGAAAGAGCGAGTGGGAATGGTACCCACGAATGATCATATATAATTTTGAAGATTGGCAGAAGCCATGAAAAATTCACTTTCATATTACAATTCATCACTAACCGAGACAACGTGAATGTTTTTAAGTTGATTCAAAACGAATTCGAAATTCGACAGTGTTTGCTTGAAATTTAATTTTGTAAACACTCTGTTATATTTCGTATGTTTTATTCTGGTGGTAATCTTCCCCCGTTTGGGCAGAAATGTTTACCACTTAAGGGACGTAGCGTAAGCAATAAGTTTGGATTAATTAATTTGTCTATCGCTTGCTCTGGGAACCGCCGTCCACAGGGGAACATTGTTAGATTACCCCATCTAAAGATATGACTTCGATCTTTCGTGCCCATTTGACTTCTCTCAATTTTCACACATTTTTCGTCATCTCTTCTTGTCTTTCTTCCTCCTTACTTTAAAGTTGCTGTTTGTGTGCCACAAATATATAATGTGTGGGAATACATCTTTGCATAATAATTCCTCGATCTGTATATTACGTAATAATTAGTCCCTTTTCCTTCTGCGCGACAGAGTCCTGGTAACAGCTGTAATCTACGTATACTACAGTCCACAGGAAAAGTAGCCCCTCATACCTCTGGTAGCTAATGTACTAAACAAGTGTCATGGCTAATGTACTCCTAGTTTAGTATCTAAAATACTACGGGATGCATTCTTTAGCGGACACCCTGTTTGTACAACTACTTCAGAAATGTTCGTAAATCCGCACATTAAGTTTGCTGGTTAACGGATTATTACTGATGAAACGTAGGCGTTAAATAGTAGAATTAGCGAATGTCATGTACATATTAGTTCTACTTAACTAGAATACTTAGTGATAGAGACACACAACAGATACAGCACTATAAAAAACAGATTTTCCTTTTTCGTGAATACGCTACTAAATCTATGCCTTTCTAGGGTAATAAGAATTAATTTTTAGTTCAAGTGTACTAAAAAATGACAACAGAACTACTGGTAATACCACTCAAACTGTATGCAGTTGAGACGAGTGTCGATATCGGGTTTCCTCAGCTCTAGCTAGACCTTTGGGACTTCTGTCTTTCGTGCCACTCTGCTTCTTTCTTTTTCATACCTTCTTATATTTTTCTCTTTTTCTTCTTTCTTAATTAACACGTCGTTTTTATGCGTAGAGCATCTTGCGTTGGAACTCACCTAGTGCTGAGATTCCCCATTTTGTAAACTCCAAACTAAATGGTCCTTCCTCATTAGGTGCTGGATATTCCAAACTGCTGAAGCACAGCTATCTTAACTACTACTATCGCTACTGCTAGTGCTTAAAATATAAAATTACATTTTAGAAATAAATGTTCAGGATCTTTCATTCTCGGTTCATTAATATTAAATAGTGAAATATTCCAAGGAGCAACCTTTACATCGCAAGACGTATGAAAATCTTTAAAGAGAGAAAGGCCTATCAATTTTCTCGATTTTGAGGCATGACTGCCAAAATGAAGTGTACCAGTAGTCGTAGGTGACGGAAGCTCATCAAACTCAACTTCAACAACATCAACAACATGAGAACAAGCTTGAACTCATTGTGAGGGATAAGTGTCGATGGAGAATCCTCACATGGGCTAATGCTCACGTTAAAAGGAAAAATGATTTTTTCCAAATGTTCTCCGTTACCCGAAAACGTTGTTTAAATTCGCCGCGGTTTAAAGTATCAAACAGGCCGTCCTCGTGTCTTTCCACCAGCGCATCATTTTGGCTTCTGTTTTGTTGAGCTCGTTGAGCTCCCCACTGCGCTGCAGGTCAAGGGAGAAAGGTTCATATCCTAGCATAAAATTAGTCTTCTCAATATTATCTACGTTTAGTACCTTTGTCTCAATACCTGCCCCCTGTTCACAAAGGGTAAATTCGATATACTATCCAGCAATCAGTTCGTTTCAAATCGAACAAAATTTAAATCTGGTCGAGTTCTCGATACTCTGTAGTGAAAAAGGATACGTAGTGTATTGATGCAAACGTCTAAAAGAATTTGTCATGAAGGAATTTTTCGGCCCTCGCCGAAAGCCTATAAAACCGGCCACGTAATGGACAGGTCACGGGTCACGGCGACACTCCCAGCTGAATGATGCCAACATGGGAGAGCGCTGCCCTTGTTGTAAACAGGATACCAGAAGAAATCTGAAAACTGAATTTTTCTATTCGCTCACCGTGTTTTCTGTCTATGTAGTTCTTTCAGAGGCCTCTGTTACAATCCGTTTACTCTCTGTTGCAATCTGCATTCGTTTTATTCCTGATAATAGTCTGCCACATATGGTTAGTTAGGTTTGTTATGGTAGAGCTAAAGCTAAATTAAGAGCTAAATCGTATCAGGATTGATGGGCTTGCAGGAAATGCAATTCATAATGCATAAAATTTATCATAATTTGCCCTTGGATAACTACACCAATATCAGTTTCTCTGCTGTGATAATTACCACAAAAACTATTCCAGTTATTTAAAGCAAGAAAACCATCTGCCGCAGTTATTTACCGTAAGAGTTCGTCATTCAGGAGCTTGATTTCACGAGTCATGCGTAGGGATCACCCAGGAGCCTGAACGCTGGTACGGATTTTAATCAATCATCTGATCTGCAGGAAACTAATGAAGTATTTGAGTCAAGATTGTCAACGACTTCTACAGTATTTTACATAAGTTTTGAAGTTTTTTGACTAGCAAAGTTAATCATTGAACCCTTTTTATAATCCAGAATTTGTTGCTTCTCTGAGAAGCAGCAATTTATTCGCTAGCCTGTTCTAATTCACACCATTTACCGCTCGTCTTTTGTGACCCGTGAAGGGTTTCAATAGAGGCTGTTGTCGTAAATCTTCCGTATTATTTTTATGGGTGATGTTGGAAGCAAGGTGTGGAGTTATTCATACAGCAGAGCCTCCGCTCGAACATAATACCAAGGCTAATGCTTCAAAAAGTTTTTCATAATTTTCCTAAAATATAACAATTATGGATCCATTAGTAGCTCTTGAGCGCATGCGCATGCATGTGGCGTTTCAAACTAAATGAGACGTAGTTTATGTAAGAAAACGTTAGGCACTAAAATTAATGAACCAAAAATTGTCGTAAAATAATTTCCGAGCCTACTTGGTACACCACTGGAGCCCTACTAAGCCAGGGCAACTGTGAAGAATTTGTGCAATATCCTCCAATGTATCGACGAAAAAGTGCTAAGCTATTTGGGTGAGCTATCATATTTTCCCAGTAAGATCTGTTTCATTATGGTACATAAGAAACGGGCCCTTAAAAGTATTTCGATACGAAGGTTAGGGCTCGATTCGCGACCGAGGAATGTTCTGAAAGATTGTAAGTACGAATAATGGAGCTTTCCATTGATTGCTGCGAAAAATATGTCATTCAAATGAAGATACATCTTGTTCGAGCAGCGAAGTATTTGCAGGCTTTCGAAACGTGAAAGAGACGAGGCTTTTACGTCCGTGAAAACTGAAGTCAGAAACATTACCAAGAGCTCTTGTATTTCAGATGACGTTTTCGAAAATGTATAACTTCCTATTTTAGCTCTGTTTTGTCCTGGGTAAATTCTAATGTTTCTTACCTGAACCACCTGATCTCCAAAACGCTAGCCGCTTTACGGAGATTCTGCAGTAGCTTACGTCATGCGTATGACATTAATTATGTTCATGCATCCGTTCATGAACGTTGGAGGTTCAAATAATACTAACTCAGGTCCTGACAAGAGCTTGCACCAGCTCCTGTCAACCAAGATTGAAGTGAAACTAAGTTCAGTTTTCATCATTTTGCTTTTGTGGAAAGTAAATCTTTTAGTGTTTCTCATTTTTTTCATCTTTAGTGGGAACAATTTTAAAAAAATTGCGGGTCTTGACATTTTTGGTATTAATATATTTTTATGCTACAATCGTATTTCATGGTTCTCTAGAATATACTAAGCTCTTCAGAGTACGTACGTCAGAGTACGTACGTGAATGTTAATTTTTTTTAATCGCTTAGGCCACTTGAATTACAGGAGTCTCGCATCTTCATCACCGCTTTAACTCCCCTGAAATTGTATTTTTACCTTGTGTACTAAAACTCAATTTAAATAAATGAGCATAAGTCAACAGCAATTTCATGGCAAGAAAGTTTGCTAATTCATTCCAATAAAAAAGGCAATTTCTAGAATGTTCAGGCTTACGAAGCCGGAAGAGAGTACAAAAAACCTGCCTCTGGCTGAACTACTACTTGCTTGCTTCCAGCCTCATAGAACTGTTCTTTCCTTATGACAGTAAATAGGTAACAAAATCACTAAAAATATCTTTCAACGGGTCCTACTCTCTCTTTTTCGTCGGCTGGGACAACAGTGTTATTGCGGCTCGTTATTTTGCTCGGCTTAGTTGGCTACAGCAAAACACGGCCCGAGAAGAATAGGAAAACCGCCCTTCAAAGTCAAGCCTGTGAAAACGCTGGCTGTAGCGAGCGAACGCGGGAAATCTCGTTATGAAATACAGCCGAGCAGCATAGCAGCTTGCTTCCGGACCAAGGCTCCGGGAAAACCACCTCGCCTTTGCCCACAAATTCTTGGTCCAACCTTCGCCGTGGAAAATTCCTTCTTCTCTCAAGTTGCTGTGTTTTTTTCCGAATTTTACTCAAGGAAAGGTAAATGAGGCTTGATTATCATCCACAAAAAAAGGTATGAGGTTTATGGAGTTACACATTGCATTGAGAGGAACTTAGGAGAAGACTTCTAAAGAAACGAAAAATGAAGCAGTCGTGAACGCCAAATGTTTTGAATTTCTGTTCTAGTTTAGTTTGTGTTGAATTGTACTCTGTCAATTCATTATGGTATGAAGAGTCAATTTGCGTTCCTTTGTAACGAACGACGGCGTTTCAATTTTCAAAAGCAAACATTATGGCAAAGCACATGTAAAAAAGCTAAAAGGTGTTTCAGTGGCTAAAGTGCAGCAAAAATTGAAGATCAGCGGAAAGTTTGCGAAGCTCTTCAAAGTGTTGGTCCAATTCTGATGGACCGACAGCCAATAATTTTGCGAATCGATGGAAGTTTGAAGAGCAGCTTTCTAAAATTCGCCAGCTCGGCAGCACTTGTGAAAAGTTGAAAGTGAACTGTTGTGGCGAGCGTGCCGGGCCCCGGCAGCGGAACCAGGCCGGAAATGGAATCCCTTACAAATGGGACCTGAATGGCGGCTAAAATTTATTCACGACCGTGAAATTTCGACCGTATCCCAAAATCTGGCAGAATCCTTGCGACATGCTTAGCCAAAATGATTTTTAAATCATGGATACTAATATGCAATAGAATAATTTATGTTCAAGAAAAAGTATTAACAACCGGAAAGTAACCTCTTCGTAGTTATGGTGTTTTAGTTAATACTTGAATTATACATTTGTTTCGTTTTTATATGACAGATTTCAACGAATGAGTAAGGTATTAGGAAAGCGCTGGAGTATTTCAAAAATAATTTATCCGTGCTTGACGTTGTCAATTAAGATGGGTGTAGTGAAACTAATATCTCTTTTTCGAAATTCGGTCATAAAGAAAAGCAACTCGAACTGTTTGTGTTTCCCCATGACTTCTCGTCAACAAAGGTCGTTTCACAATCGCCCGACTTACAGAGCAATAATCTGTTGAAGCTACAAACGCTCCGGGGAAAGGAACGACTTTCTGCCGTCGGGTTTGAAATTTATCGAGTATGTTCCTCTGAAAGTTGTGATCTATGATCCTCTGCTTCAGTACTGGTGACTGGTCTCAAGCGCCTTCTTAATTGAATGGGAGCGGTGGTGAAGAGAGAGGTCCCTCAGCGGTATGCAAGGAGGTTTTTACGTTGCTCACTAATTCGAACGGTGACTACTGCTCATGAAATTCTGATGCCACAATGAAACGATGTTCTGGAACATCTTTGTGATAAACAGCTCGAACTAACCAATCGTACAAAAAATATTGATGTTTTTTATAGTATAAGAAGAATTGATTTCCTCCTTCAAGCACCTTGATGAAACCCTGTGCAAAAAAGGGTTAAAAATAACATGGAATAGTTCAAAAAAGATCAACAAGCTTTTGTCTTGTTTAAGGGGAATTTACTTGCTTCTTTGGGTGATAATTATGGATTACTCCTGTTGTGGAACCTGTTCTCTTAGTTTACGAACACAAGTATTTAAAAATAATTTATTAAGGAAGAAATACACTATTTTGAGGTATTAATTTCAGATCTTTCTCACAATGCACGAATCAATGAGAAGTGAGTTTGTCACACTGATTGATGCGAACCGAGATATTGAGAAATGCAGTAAAATACAGTTATACAGGCCGCACGAAACTCTTAAATTAAAGAACGAGTGATATACAATAGTGACAGTTAGCAATCAAACTTTTTGTGTTATACGGTAATTAAAAGTTCAAGATCAAAAAAAGTAACTTCCCGAAACAATTAACTTTTTCCACATTGGGTACTCGGTGTAATTTAAGCTGCGAGTGCATTCTGAATACGAATAAATTTCAATTGAATTTAGATATTCTTCACATAAATGGTACGGAAAATGTTTTTTATAAATTTCAAGTTTGAATTGATACGTTGCCATTTCTGTTGATGTCGAGGCCTCTCAAAGATGAGCTTTTTAGCAGAGGATATTTCTTTCGATGGCCTTGAGTTAAATTAGTCCTCCCATCATTACCAACGTTACTAACCCCATCCCAATTCCTGTCCCTATTTCCAATAGATAAATTTGATATTTCTTATAATAATCGGCTCATTTCATTAACAACAAAATGAAATCTGTCCAGCTTATTGTTGCTCTTTGGTAAAAAATGAGATGTTGTCAATTGATGCAAACGTCTAACCGGATTTGTGAACAAGGAAAAATCACAATTTTAGAAGTAACCATCAAAGTTTCTGCTTTGAAAATCGTAACTTCTGCAAAAGAACCTTTCAAAAAGAATAATATATGTTGCAGAAAGGTTTTTTTTTCGAAGTCGTCGAGTAATCGACCAAGAGCGAAAGGGAGCAGTCCCCACCAGCGATAGCGTCCTTTGGCTCAGTCTGACCGCCTTTCCACTTCATAAAACTCCCTTCTGGGAGCTGGGCACGGAGAAGATTTCTGATGCATCATTCCTGGCTCGTCTGACGTCTTTACCTTCTTTGCCAGGTTCCCAAACGCCTGCAGGATTCTAATTCATGCGACTCGTACTTTAGCGGAAGTTAGTTTTTACTGCAGCCCTTTCTTGCTTCTCTATCAGTTTTTCCAATTCTGGTTATACCAAGTCGTAAAATGACGCTTTGCTCCTGTTCAGGAGGATGACAGTTATACCTGCTTGACGTGCACAGTTGCCTGCTTTTGATGGTTGCCGAGTAGAATACAAATTTTGTTTAGGAACAAGGTTTAAACTAAATTCGGTTGTTTTATGCTCGGACACCCTCGCATCTAGATCCTTCGTTCCCACCCTCTCGACAACTGAAGCCTCCCACGACACCAGTGCAAGTTTTGTGTCGTGTCAGTAGCATACAATTCGTCTTCAGTTGTGACACTGAAAAGTTTCGATTTCTACTTCGGAGTGCCCTCCTTACGCATGTTTTTGAAAAACTAACTGAGGTAAATGGCACCCAGTATCCTACTCAGCTATCGCACAATGACAGGCTGTTCTAGTAATTACTGTCGTTAACATTTGTTTCGTACAGATGATGCCCATTTTCAGTATCCCATAATTACTTTCAAAAGCTCATCATATCGCTCGCGTAGCAGCAGCTAATGCATAGTGTACATTTTACCGTTTGAATTACCAAGCAACTCATATTTTTCAACAGTCTTTTCTAAATATGGAGCGGTACGTTTACATTAAATTATTTCGGCAATGAATTTTATGTTAGGCAAACTTGTTTAATGAAGTTTCGAAAACTTAAGAATAGAGAGATAATAATCTAGCACAGGAGTTTCTGTCTGTCTTCTGATTTCAAACATTTTCGTTTACATGCAAGGCGAGAGAGAAACTCTTGAGATTTTCAAATATTGTATTTTGTAGTCTGTAACTCGGGTCCCTCCTAGCTAAAGTGAAGTGCATTAAACTGAAAGTTATTTGCTGGAAACGTGTTCGATTGATATTTGTCAACTCGCCAGCAAGGTTTAAAAACTTTTAGAACTCCCTAAGTTCTCGAGTAAAATTTTCTTTGGGTTTTAATTTGTGTGTAAGTTATTCTTTCATCCTCTTACTGTCTCCTGTGAATCAGAATAAAAACCTTGACGAAAGGAACTTTGCCATGGTACATGTTAATTTGCCGTTCATGAGTAACATCATATGCGTTTTAATTTCCGCTATTCCATTCAATAGATAAAAAATGGATGACAAGAAGTTTAACCGTGCATTATAAATTTCAAAAATCACATTTTTTATAAGAAACTGTGAAATGATACTAGTGAAAACAAAGGTATATTTATTCCGCGATAAGCATACGTCTGGGTCGTTGAAACATGCGTATCTGGCTCACATTTCTGGCAATGACGGAATAATGTCACCTGAAAAATGGTTTTTGTGTTTCTGACGGATCAGTTGGGTCAAGATTTTACGAGCACATTTTTTTAGTGACCGTGTGTGATTGTTGTCCTTTTTTCGCCCCAGATTGGGTCTTGGAGCGACGTGGCTGGGTTCCAACTGGTCAACCAAAAGCCCTTGTTTCGTTCTCCGTTGCATCGGGAGCGACCGGCACGCGGCCGAACTTTCATCATCACAAGTATTCCTGTGAGTTACCGTACATTTGGTTGTCAAAATATTGCAACAAGCTGTTTGCTAGCCACATGTTTTCTGAGCGAATATTATTAATTTTTTCATTGCATTCAGCATTGAGGCCCCTTATTTCAATATGTTACTCAGAAGAGGGATCAGACTGAACAGTTGGAATTACGCCTCATTTTTGACTTCGTTTGGACGGGGTTGGATTCAGGTTAGAATTTCGCGTCTTTTTGTAAGACCTTTGTCTTCTCACTTTCTAATAGCATACTCATTCGGAATCGAAAAGTCATATAACAACTTCAGTAAACCTTCCTTTGCATTTACACTCGTAATTTAAAGCCGACCGTCGGTAACATGAGATAAACTCTTTAACTTTTAGTTTCGCGATAGTATCTAAAGTTGCTGTTTTACGTACCGAAGTCTACCGCATCAGTATAAACTGAAGGTCATTCGATACAAAAGAGTGCAATAAAAGATGTATTCAAACTATTAGTATGCCAATAGTTTTTTATCTTTTATCGGTAGAACAATCTAACTCATACCAATTTTAGGACACTCTTATTGTCGACTTATCAAGAACACTTTATTAAAATACGAAAACAATGTGTTCAAAATATGTACGAGAATATTCAAACTAAAAATCATAGCCCATCATTCAACTTTAAACGTTTGATCAGCGAGGAAAAAATGCTCGGAGCCTGTATTTTCAGAATGAACCCTCAGGTATTCTGTGATGAGTTGGAAGAAAAGTAGATTAGGTAGGAGCTTCTGCTGTGTGGCGTAGAATTTGCGTAGAATTTTCGCTTGGTATTGCCGTATTTCACTCGAAAATGACTTGATAGTGATATTCTTTTCGTAACAGAAGTGTGTACATTCCTGTGCACCACGCATTTTACAGCGCCATTTTTATTAAAAGCTTTTTGCTCCCATTTGACCACTTTGTGGCGAGTCGAAGAGGAGTCGTTGCATGTACGACTTTCTTAACACACCGGCTCCCTCCATGCTGGTCGCCGTACACCAATTGTGAACTTTTGGGACTTAAACGAGTCCACATTCCTCCAACTGCTTGTCATGAACTGAAAAGGGGAACTCGAGCGCTAGATGGCATCGTTGAAGCTTCAATGCCGAAAAAATTTCATTTCCACTTTTCTTACTGATGGGAATAATTTTCTAATAAGTAGACTACCACATGTCTGTGATTCTATTTTTCTGCTAGATTCAGAGTTTCACCTGTTTAGGTTCGAAAACTCAATGGTGCTCTCGGCATTATATTAGAAGCTCACGTACTAGCGGGCGTTAGAAGCGAAGCAGATTACACTCTCCCTTTTCGTAGAAAAATTAGACCTATTTCACTCCTCCTAGGGATGTATGTATTTTCAAGCTTTGCTATCGAACCAAGTTTAGTTTCGAAATTTTCTACCCAGGCACAGCAGTTAACGATAATAAAACATTTATATTCAGATTATAAGTACAGGCGCTTTTGTGAAGTATTCGATGAAAATAAATTCCCTTTCCATAATTTTAACTCGGAATCATTTTACGTTAAAAATAAAAAATGCCCCAAAATTACCGTTATTCATACCGAGTTCAATTATCAAAACACTGAGTCCATCCAGGCAACATCTGTGCGAAGATTTTCTGGTGGCTCACAATCTAATCCTGAGCTTAAAAGCATAGAAATTTAGACTTGAACATAGAAAGAAGTTTACAATTTTCAACAGAACGACTTGCGACAAGTTGCATTCATCGATTCGTTGAAATGTTTGCCAAAGAAAATTGCATCCAATTCAGAATTTGATTGGCACGTATTTTCTCTCTAATTAAACGAATAAATGAATTAAAAATAAGTCACACGAAACTAATGCGAGCATGTGTTTTCCCAAAACGCTACGAAATATTAGCCGTAATATTTCTCACAATAATTCCCAACCCATCAAACATTAGCAGATAGAACTTTGTGGCATGGGTTTCTCATTAACCTTGCTGTGTTAGTTGATTAATTTAGTATGAATTTAGTTACAATGCCAATAAAGTTATGCAAGACCTGGAAACGGGTATAATTCTTCCTATTAGAATGAACAGTGGAATTGTTCTCATTAACTAGCTCGTTCTCGCTGTTTTTGAGCAGCAGCTTCACAGGTGGGATAATAAAGATGCAGAAAATACTAAAGTTTAACCCTAGTGGGTCCTAAGCACATAAAAATTCTTCAAATTTGATCAAGCCATGTCAACTGTGCTGTTTTGAGGTAGTTAAAAGTGTTTGAAAGTGCCAGCGATAACATTAATTAATTAACTAATAGCCCGACCTGTCAAAAGAAACGACGCAAAGAAACGACGCAAAGAAACTTCGCAAAGAAACTTCGCAAGGAAACTTCTCAAAGAAACTTTGTAGAGAAATTCTTACTAAATTTATTCTTGAAATGATTGGTATTTCTCCATCGGAGATGGACGAGACCCTCTCCGTTGGTCTGATGGGCACTAAGTGTGGCGCCAAATCAATGAACAAATACATCAACAAATTGATAAACAAATAAGTTGATACGTAACGGTCTTTCTGAGTATTAGATATCCAAGGGAGTGTCAACTGTCCTCTTCCTTAAAAAAATATTTATACCATGGAAACATAAGGAAATATTTGAGCTGTGACTGAAGCGTGCCTTTTGTACTCAAAATCGCAAAATACGTCAAATTTTCTTTTGTCATTATTTGCGTCATAGAATTACTGGTTCATGCAGAATGCGTCACAACGTTATACGGCAATATTATAGATGCAATATAAATTATGATTTTTGTACAGGCGTTATCTCATTTAAATTAATGAGACAATTACGCATTCCTGCGGGAAAATCATTCACTTCTGCCCTGAAATAATGAATTTTCTTATAGTTTACAACATTGTACGGCGGGTCTCCTCAAGGACAGTTTGGCGTTGGTGAGAAAGTTTCCGTGGAACGAAATTGATGACGGTCGGCTGTGGGAACGATTTGGGTCAGTTGTCCATTGCAAGAAAACTACATGGAATTCCAAGATTCCTGATGTTCTCTGTGTGCGTGCTCCTGGTGTTATGAACTTCACATAAGACGTGCTGATGATGAGTTTAGTGATGCATGGTTATTTCAATATATGCCCTGGATTTATTCATACATGGTTATTTCAACATATACCTTGGATGTATCACTTGTTCGAGGTAAGCCTTGAAACCAACTTCAAATCTTAAATAAGTTTATTCAACGGAGCCGGTGGCATCGCCCTTTTATTGAATGAACTTTAAAGGTACTCAGAAGGTTGAAAAAAATTACTTGATAGTGTTAAATTGAATAGTAACTCAGGAAATGGTCGATTTATCTTTACAAAATCACCTGAAGTGTGGTAAAATCGAGCAAACAGGAAATTCGGTGGAAAAATTGAACGTAAACTCAAGTAGAAGAATAGAATTCAAATACATTGTTATAGTATTCTTCAAGTGTTTTCCACCGCATTTTCTTCACAAGCTTTTTTTCTACCGCAGCCGCAAGCTTTACTGACGTATAATATATTTTGATGTTAGTTTTGAATTTTTTTCACACAATCATCACCCACGTTTGAAATCCGTAATTTTTTATATATTATAGTGACTTTCCAACGCTTTCGAATTAAATAGACTTCTATTTCATTCTGAGGTGATGCGTGATATTCACTTATTCGGGTCCACAAGCAGCTATGTATTAAAAACTATCCATTGTATGGTATGAGAAATCCATATTTAAATTATCTTTAAATGGTGCAACTCTTGTGCTAATAAATTATATCAAATTGTTTCACTTGATAATTATTGCCCCACTTGCGTTCGCACAAGACCAACCATGGGGACGACTTCAGATTATACAGTCTCTCTATGAAGGTATTTTCTGTGAGATTCTAATGTTCGTTTTCTGCCCAAATTTTCAGGAGAAACCTTTCTTGATGATCAGAACTGACGGCAACTTCACGGGCAACGACCGTTTTGAGGGATACTGCAAAGATCTTGCAGACCTCCTCGCCCATAAACTAAACATCACGTGTAAGTATTCATTCGTAACATTCTGAATTTCTGTGAAATTTCACTTGTTTGCTGCCCGACGCGAATAACTTTACTTCCGATGAAGATGATTGTAATAAGATGCTATTGAACATCACACGGAATTCTTCCACCTTATTCATCACTGATGGACACGCATATTGATAGCTCTTATCCGAATGTCACTTTTCGAACCGAAAGCGCTTGAAAAATATTTGCAGTACTCGACTGCAAGATCTTTTCAAAGTTCACTCACGCATGGAGGTCGAGAATTTATCATTTTGGGACTTAATTTACAACACTCAGCTCAACGTGATGGAAATATTGATCGAGTTATTTTTCTTTATTTTTTCTAATTTGATTCAACTTCTGCGCTGCGTAAAATCATGCTACCTTCGAAATCAGTGATTTTTGGAGCGCACAAAAATCTACGGTATTTTAGCCGAATATTTAATTTACTTACAGTATATTAAATTTGTGCTGAGACAGGGCTTATCTGGTCATATTATCCGTGATGATTTCTAGAGATATTACACTTTATTTTAATAAGGTAAAAAATTTTTTAGGCTTACGGTGATTTTTTTCTCAGAAAATAATTTGAAGTCATAAAACATTTGTTATCACATCCACTCCGTGGGACAGGTACAAATTTTTGAATTATGAAAGTTTTGCTGAAGACATGCGTAACAAATTTTCTCTGAAAGGATTGAAGTATCCTCATTTCATCGACTGAATCTCTGAAAGGACGTGTTTTTTCACGAAGTGATGGCCCTAGTTGCGTATGCTAGGGGGGGTAGCCGCGCGCAGGAGTTCTTCACAACTTGGAAGCTGGTCCGGCCAAGTTGTTTGGACGTGTTCGTGATCTGAATTTCCAAACTCAGTTCCTCCACTTCGAGCGCAGCTTCAAAACGCTTTCCAGTGGCGGTAAACACACCGTGCCTTCCGGACACATGTCTGCTTGTACTTCATCAATTTCTCATACACTTTACATGAGCATTATTGGTCACCTTTGTTAACCATTGAAAGAGAAGTCGAGAAAATGAAGAGGGTTCTAGTCATATTTAATGAAATGTTTAAATTTTTTTACTGTGATGAGGGAGGTAGAGCTATATTAGTTTTTCATGCACTGTATAGTTTATTATTCAAATAATTGATTTGGTCCGAGGGACGACGCACTAATACATCAAATTAATAAATTTTCAATCCAGTGAAGTTAAATACTGACAGCCGTTCTCTGTGAAAATGAATGTATATCTGCTATACATTGCTAGGTGTTGTATTAGAAATCTTCGAAATCAAAGCAAACATTTATTCACAACTTCAAATGCTGTTTTCATCGATGAAGGACAATGCAAAGAATTTAAATCTCCTGCTTTTCAATGACCTAATTCTAAAGATCACACACTCTGAGTTCGCAAAAATCTACAAAATCGACTCAATAGTTTTCACCCACGCAGTGTTCAAAGCTAACTCGTCGAGATGTGATTCACCGACAAAAAAACTGTAATAGAAATTTACAAAAATTCAGATTACTGGTGGTTAACTCTTGAACTGAATAGACGTGCACAATAAAAGCAGCACGGCCCATTGATCGCTGGAGGTGTGCGCTTGCTCTCCACGGCCGTGACGAGTCACAGAAGTAATTTGGAGAAGCCTGAGTCAGTGACGGACGAATTGCCTTTAGTGCGGCGTGACTCTTCAAAGTTAACTGAGCGACGCTGGGCGATAAGGATATTTTGAGGAAACTTTTGGCGAGCAATTATCGACGAGGGACGTGATTCGCCGGCGGCCGATCAGACGGTGCTGGTGAGTGAGGCTCAATCGAGGAGAGCGTTCATTGGCCTGGCGCTCCTGCAAATTAGGCGGGAATTTCGACAGAAAGAATTAGTCTAACTTGATCATTCTCTGGTCTTGCTGAAATATCCCTTCGGTTTTCTTCACTCATTAAAATTAATTTCAGCCTGAAACTTTGGCGCGTGCAAAAGCAAGGAAATTTTAGAGGTTTCACTTCGTGTAATTACGACGGTGGTTAAAATCTAAGATTTGAAGCTTGAAGAGTTCAAGAGACTCGATGGATTCTGAAAATTGTATAACTCTTTTGAAAATGCATTCAACGATGAAATATATTTCAGCCCGCTGGAGTAAATTTCCTGTTTTGCAGCTTTTGAAAATGAGTTAAATAGCTTCAGTACAAATATACATTTGACGTGGGATGAAGCAATGATGTTGTAAATACTTCCATAGTTCGCATTTCACGAACTCTTGATCAGCTCAAAACCTCACGGGGGTCTCAGTACTCAAAGTAGCTCAGTGTATGTGGACTACGGAAACGTCTCTGAAGATATTTCTGTTATAAAGGCAAATCAAGTCAAACAGAAGAGGAAACATTGAGAACGTGGAATTATTGATTTGTGAATCATGACCGATTTCTTTTTATTCATGAAACCCTGAAATCCTTTTTTTTACGGAGACTTGCTGTGCAAGGTAAACATCAATACTTATAGCCTTCTAACATGGTAATTAAATTTTCTCTTGGATTTCATAATTACCTGCAAGTTAACAGCAGTTCAAAGTATAAGTTAGGTTTTGGTTGTGCGATTCTAATCTAATTTTAAGATCCCTATGCATTGACGTACGTTTTAGTAATGTAAATCCAAATGCAGATAATTTGATGTAAAGTTATGCGTTTCCATTGGTTATTCAGAGATACAAATTATTAATTTGCTTTGAAAAGAAGCATTTCGGGGAAGCCAGAGTTGTATAAGAACTTGAACGATGGTGAAGCCGCTGTACTTTACCCATTCTAAACTTTTGATATCACATAGACGGTATCGCAGAATAAAGTTATCACACTAGAATTTACCGTACAATTACATAAATACTATGAAACTAAGTAGACAACAAATACGTTTATGTTGCTGTATATAAACATTAAAAATATTAGTGCGGTATTCGATCATCACGTAATGAAGTATCAAGCTGTGGAAACAGATTTTTAAATTTAACTACATCCTGCGTTTGTGTCATGTGTTGCCAAAAGAACTGTGCATAAATAGCTTCTTGGGGTAGGTACTTGCCTCTATTTTGTTTCATTCCCATGCGTGACATGGTACCATGCCATGAGAGTACCATGCCTTGACTCAGTACTATTCCATGACTTGGTACTATATTATGAATTGATACCATGCCTTGACTTCATACCATTCATAACATGGTATGTACCATAACATGATATGGTACCATAACATGATATGGTACCAGAACATGACACGGTACCATATCATGACTGAATACCATGCCTTGACTTGGTGCCATACCATGTCGTATTCAAGCGTGTACTCGTTCGATTTAAAGCCCAAACATATTACGAAGTCGAGACTTCTTCAGGAAAATGGAATGCTTAAGCTCAGACTCTGGTCATATTAATCCGTCCGACATCAGAACATTTACTTTCTCTTGTGGCGACTTTAAATTTCAATTCTGTTGTTCACGCTGATGTGAAAAATATAAGAGAAATTACACAATCGATCCAATGCTTTCAGCGCGAGTTTCCCTAGATCAACTTTGAGAAATTTTGGCANTAAACCGGTGCCGAAGCTCTTCAACATCTACAAGTCCAAGGCTTGTAAAATTTAATAAAAGGTAGTCAAAAATTGATGTGAGCCTTAACAGGTTAATATCACTACGCGTGGCCCAAACCGAAATATGTAACGAATATCGTTCAATGTCTATAATATGAAATGTTAATTAGCTTCAAGATTTATAAATAATATTTTCAAGCAATGTTTTGCTCTCCGAAAGCATCTTCAACTATAAATGAACATTAAGATAAATTATCAAAACAGCATAATCATAGTTGAATAATAGTATTTTAGGCCCACTGTATTCTTGCATGTGCCACAGCTAAAAAAAATAAAAACCCAATTACTGGAGCTTTAGAATTCATAAACTGTTATCAAACCTAACTTATTCAACGTTGTTGAGCCTTACAGTTAGTCTAACACATTTTAAGCTACTTGCTTGTTCTCTCACATGTACGAGCGTTTGAAAACAAGAGAATTTTACCCTCCCAAAGCCCTGCCTTCTTTTTACGAGGGTGTAGGAGCCCTGGACAGCCACGCTTACCCTCCGATGCATTGGGCTCTTTTGCGTCAGTTCTCGTTTGACTGGAAAGAAACTCACCTAACGGTCTGTACAACTGAATCTCCTTAACTGAATCTCTTTGCGTCAAAAGGATCACATGCCATTCATAAGTGTAGTCACAAAAGCAGTACACATCTTTCACGAGCAGTAATATCCTTTTGATATTTGGCGCTGGTTGTTATAGGATGCACAGCAGGCGATATCGGTTACGGATAAAGAATTTCCTGCTACCAGCTCCGAACCTCCTCGAATATTCCTCAACTTTTTATCTATTTCGCCGAATCTTAAATCTGCCTTACTTCCTGTACTGAAACTGGTTTGTTGTAGCACAGAAGCAGCGCTGAGCCATCGATATTATACGTTTACCTCGGATGTATTGCTTTTATTGACAGATTGAAAAATTTACCTATGTTTATACATTCTTAGTTTACACCATAGTACCCAATGAAACTCAATAGAATCCCAATAATTTTACAGCAGTGAGGCATTTTTCCGCATTTATCTCGGGTACCATGCATGTTTTACATATTCCATGGGATTCTAACTTTATCGATAGATTAGTGAATAATAACTGGGCTCCTTAAACATGCATGGCAAGAGAACATCCTCGGCTATTTCCACGTCTCCTGAAATCTCATTTTGAACACCACGAACGAATGCTCTTTTTTTTATCGGCAGACTCGCGATTTTTCCGCGGTTCAGTTTTCATAATTTTCCAGGGTAAAGTCATCCGGCGATCCTGGAAGTTCCTGGAAACGCTCTTTTTTCGTGTTCCAGCGCTGAATCCAGAAGTTCGTCTCATTTTTGAGCTTTGAGAAAAACAGTTCCTGGAATTCTATAGGGAATTTGAAATGGAAGTAACTATACACAGCCGCCCTCGTTAAACCAAACTGCTGAAGTTGTCTGCCGAATGGACGATTTGTTTTTTCCTGTTTTGGGTCTCCGAGAATTATTCGTAAGCGTGGAAATTTAAAAGTTAAAACTCCTTCCTAGAAATAATTTTAGATTACTCGCGTTCCAGCTTCTGTTTCCACCAATGTGAGGTTTGGAAAATAAATAGAGGCAAACTTCCTTTTAAATTACCCATCTAAGGCAACGTATTTGTAGAAACTGGCTGAATGGGTGTGCATACGAATGATACGTTTCTGTAAACAAATGGGTACTATGTTCAATTCGATCGGAAAATGATGAATAATTTTTTAGACAACACGTGATGAGCAGGGCTGACAGAAAAATCTGAAAAATTCAAAAACTCAAATGTACAGAACATTTTGTGTAGTTAGCGCATTATTCAGAGAAAGTTACGATTTGAAAAAGCAAACTATTCTCGAGAGATACGTTCTAGTAACTAGCATGGTTCAGTTGTCTCTGATCCCATTTAGGGAAGTTGATTGCTTTCCGAGAAACTCAGCAGTATATGAGAGCAGTCACTTAAATGTTTGTAATTTTAGAGCAAGAGTTTCCTACTATCATTTCCGAAAACAACAGCTTTCGGGTTAAATTCTGTTCGGGTTCATGCTAGAGCTACCTAAATACTACTCATATGACCCTGTTTACAATTAATCTGTGAAAAATTGAAGCAGTAATGAGTTTCACTTGAGAATCGAAATAACTGGAACAGAATTCAACTCAAACATTTGTAACATCGAAAATTAAGGCTGATTGAACAATTTCCATGAAAATTATCCCTCACGGTGCAACTACTAAATAATTTAACTTTCACTGCTATACTCTATCAAATTGAAGACCAATGACCTAATGGGTGGAGGAAAATTTGGCCGAGACTCATTTGACCGATCGACTCCTAGACTCCCAGCCAAATTAGATTTTAATGATTCGACGAAATGCTCGTTTATTTGAAGGCAATGCTTACAAATTAAATTCTATTTCGCCGATAGCCATCGATGCACATAGCAGCACGTCTAATATTTAGTTCATTAACTGGTACACTGGGTTTTAACTGTGTAACTGATAACAGCTGTTGACTGTTTAATTGATACACAGCTGTTGACTGATGCACAATTGTTGACTGTTTAACTGATACACAGCTGCTCAATGTGTAACTGATAACAGCTGTTGACTGTTTAACTGATACACAGATGTTGGCTGTTTAACTGATGCACAGCTGATGACTTTTTAACTGATATACGGCTGTTGACTGTTTAACTGATAAACAGTTGATGACTGTTTAACTTATACGTAGTGGTTTAGCTGTTGCAGAACTGTTTCCCTGATTAACTGATACAAAGCGGTTTAACTGATACACCCTCTCAGGGGGCATAGGATAGGCCATAGGCAATAGAGGGTGGTTAGTTAGGTTTGTCTATCCTATCCTATGGGGACTAGCGCCCCCAGGGGAGTACTGCTAGGGTACCTCAGCTTTAGATAGGCCTTCGGGACTTCTATCTTTCGTGCCCACTTAGCTTCTTTCCATTTTCATTCCTTCTTCGCTATTTCTTATTCGTCTTTTCTTCCTCTTCCTTCTCAACTTGCTGTTTCTATGCGCAGGGGATCTTGTGTGGGAACACACCCTGTGCATAGATTCTCCGTTCTCCTAAGTCCATACTAAATGGTCCCTACTCTTTCGGTGCGACATAGTCTTGAGTTGCTGAAGCGCTGCTTTCACTACAACTACTCATACTCATTAACTGATACACAGCTGTTTAACTCACACACAGCTGTTAAACTCATATATAGCTGTTTAACTGATATACAGCTATTTCAGGTGTTAGACTAACCCCTTTGATATATTATTAAAAGAAAATATTTGCGCAGATACCATGAAAATTGTACGGGACAACACCTACGGCTCCGTTGGCCAAAATGGAGAAGGTGATTGGGACGGAATGGTCGGCGAGCTGATCAGAGAGGTGAGAAATTCATCGTTAGACGTTTGGTGATTAAAACCTTGTTGGGCATCGCGTGAGGGAGTTTCCAGGAATGGCTGCGTGAGCATATGTAGCCTCATTTTGATTGAAATTAAATTCCTGTGAAGCATTGTGAATGGAATTACTACGTGAAGTTCAAATATGTCTACGAAAGAGTCGGTTCCCATATCGGAAATGGAGAACTTTTATTGCAGTCTCAATGAAAATGAAATAATATTTTTGCAGCACTGCGAGACGCCGTGCTACGTAGTAGGGGCAGTAAATACATTCAAAAAATGGTCTAAAAAAATATATCTCTCATAAACAGCAAAATAATTTTCTGCATTCGATCCGTTCCCGTATTATCTGAGGCTAAAGTAACCTAAGTTTCTACCGGTGAGCTCCGTGTCGGTAGAATTACTGGGGCGAAACATTGCAGTCTGGGAAATGAAAGAGTGAAGCTATTTCTTGGTACTTAGGAAGTGGATAATTCGTTGTCATGCTGGGAAATCTAGCCCTCTCCACATCAGTAGCTCATAATGATGGCAATTATTGGTTGTGATTCATATCTTGCCACGGAACGCGTCACTTTCTATTCAATGTAATTTTTCATTTATCTACCGACTTTCAATAGATATTTAATCGTTAGCCATTATTAGGTCATTCTTTTTTCAGGGTGTTGAACACGTTAAAAATATATAATTCATGATGATTCAGACAAGGGCTCAATAACACTCTACTGATCTATAGTAAAAATGTGTTTTATTAGAAAAGAATAAATGTGATGAAAAAATAGATATCCAGTGAGAATTCACGTCTCAAAATCAGGGATAACAGTGGACTAGAGGCACAGACCACGGAATAGTAGCATGAATATCATAATTCCTCCTAGACTGAAGCAAAAATTCTCCTTTGTAGCTGTCTGTCAAATTCCCATGCGCAGACAGCTTATCAAGTGAACTGAACGTTCTTATTTCTTTAAAATAAAATTCAGTGTAATTGATTACTATCCTTTGTTCAGGATATACTCATATGCTAGGGTATGAAAAATCAGTTATTGGCTAAATACTTCGGCTTTCAGGTGAGGAAGGCTCGTGAACGATTAAATAAATAATCATTCGACGGAGAATAGAGACACCGAAAATATTGAACACCTCAAATTATGTTTCAGATGTGGGTCAAGGCTTCGATGTGTCTTATTAATTTCCATCAATCATTTGACACATTGACAATTTCCTTAATTGTTCTTGACAAATTGCCCTGGTAGGAAATTTTTTTATCCTATCGTATTTCTACATTGCTCTATCCCAGTATCGCTCGGCCAGTCCAAGACGAAATTTGTCGCTGATTACTTCGTGACCTCTCATCGTGAGGCCATTTAATCAATCTTGATTGCATCAGTTGAGCCCGCTCGAGAATTGCTCTTCCTAGAACTGGGCTATGCGAGATTTCTCCGATAATCCCACGACATCAACGAATATCTCACAATTTCCCACGATAATCCCACGTGGTAGTCGGGTCTGTCTACACCTCGGTAGCTCCTTGACGTTCCTTAACAGAGCGCCTTGCCTGAGCCGAGCTCTAATTTGATGCCATCGATCCTCCCATTTGCATTCGACTTGATTTGAGCCCAGAGCCTGCACCACAGCAACCACCTCGTACGACCGTGCTCGAGAAAGCCAAGGCAACATTCTACACGTTTTTCTGAAGCTGTGCCTCTGCAAGACAAATTCCCGTTATGAGACCTTGAAGTTAGGTTGAAAAGCGAGTGACAAAAGGGTTTTGGCGAATTAGATTCAGTATAATATTCCGAAGATTGTGCGGAACTTCTTTCGGCAGGTAAGATGTAATTGTTTTGAATTTTCATGATTTTATAGCTAATCGATGATTACGGGTATTCATGTTGTTCAAGGGATAATGATATGCATCGGTAAGCTCGCATTTCATAAACTCATGTAACGTTCTTATGGCTGAAGAAAATTATTATCAGTGATGGCAATTGAATATTTTTCATAACTGCCTTCGGGCCAAAAAATTCATGTCTTTGATATAGCCTACTGCTTGCCTAAAAATGTGTGTATTTTGGCAAATGAAGGCATGAACTATCACTTGGTAAATAATAATGTGGGTAATCCATTTTATTCTTAACGTAACGAATTAACTTGACACAGTAAAATTTCTAGACTATTTGAACAAACTTGAAAGAATTTCTCCAGGACATTTTTGGGGGGACATTGTGTTACCAAATATTGAAACCTGACCCCAGCTCTTCACGTTTAATTATACAGGTGCCAGTTTCTTGTTCACTTTCCAATATGTTCAATAAAATCGGATTAAAAATCGATTGTTCAAAGTCTAATAAGTATTGTTTTAAAGAATAACTTTGTGTTTTCGTACTATTGATTATTTAACTCAGGGAAAATTATATAAAATTGTTATGCACCTGACAAATTTGAATGTGCAATGTTGTATTACGACAATACTACGGAGTTTTCTTCCAAGTGTTCAAAAGTTTCGGCTGAAAGAATTTTCATAATTTAGGCCGAACTGTCAAGGGGCTTCATTGGGTGGGAAATTGAAGGTTCGCCTTCATCATTTTACGTTTTATTCTGCAATTTCAAGCCCGTATTTAAATTCCGATTTTTTTTCTATGTGTTGTTAAGGATTAAAGAAATTAATTCTTGTTCAGTACTTCATTATCGGAAGCCAACTTTGCTATCGTTAGGTTTCATTTAAGTCCCAACAAATTTATGTCGAATAATGAAATTAAATTAGGGTAATATCAACTTAAGGTTAGCATCGTATACTTTACGTTTAATTCATAACATAGCCTTCATGTTCGTATCATTTGGAAGGATTTTTCTATTTACTGAAACTAGTTTCGTAAAAGATTTCAAAGTACAGAAAAAGTATATGGAAAAATATTCGGAACGTTGACATAAACATACAGCGAAACAAAGTAGTCTACATAAATTAAGACTAAATTTCACAACTTCTACAAATCGGGATTCCATTTTCTTTTTCGTTAAGTTGTCGAAACAAGCTTATCCGAACCACCCTAACCTAACCCAACCCTAACCCAACCCT
>VOMN01123078.1:0-18445 GCA_014899125.1 Orchestia grillus
TATATTTACGTAGCGGATTCCAGAGTTAACCAAGTCGGCTTAAAAATTACAGGCAAAAATTACTTTGCCTGAACGAGATTTAAAAAATTAAGTGGTGACTCACAATTTTCAAAATTTAGCAGATCATAGCTAAAATCTCCACATAACATGATTTCATTATATTGAGATTTATTCAGAGAATCAATAATTCGGCTGAGCTCATAATAGAATGCAGTTGAATTACAGAGGGACGTCTCTAACATGCCAAATAGCATTGGTATGCATCGAAGTAACATCGGTATGCACCAAAAAAACATCGATATGCATCGAAATAACATCAGAGCTCTACATATATAGATACTCGGTCGATCATGGCTCAGGTAATCAGTCAAACGAGCCGATCTCATTTCATTACGACAGCGCCGCACTTACCTTTATTCAATCAAGTCTGACTACACCGCCAACAGCAGGTCATGTCGACTGCGTCCGGTACAAACCAGTCTAACTTTTTTGTCGAACAATAGATGAATTTAAACAATAAATCGTGAAAATTCCCAGGAGGCAAACATTTATAGATAGACTTGACCACACGTAACCCATTGGGTCATAATTTTGAAGTCTCGTTCACTCCAGTAACGATAGTTCTTCATTTTCTTACAAATTTTCGAGGCCAAAGAAAGTAATTCAATCATTTCAGTCCCAATGAACCCCAACCATGACACTATGGAGAAACCCCTAATTAATTTACTGAAAGGTGTGTTTTGAATTTTTGCTTTATATTATTATTGAAGAAACGCACTGTTTCAAACAAATAAGATGGTCAGTGTTCTAATATTATATAAATAGATTGATACGGGAGCTCCCGTTAAAAAGTTACCAGGGAATAGCTGCCGCTTAGAAAATAATAAATATATTATTTTACCATTTTACCATAATTTTCCATTTTTGTGTTGGTAAGATAGTGCAGAAGAGCGTGCGATGCAGTGTGATTGAAATCGTGATTATGGGTATACGGTGAGCAGTGGGAATACGGTGAGCAGTGGGTGTACGGTGAGCAGTCAGTGGGTATACGGTGAGCAGTGGGTAAACGGTGAGCAGTGGGTATACGGTGAGCAGTGGGTATACGGTGAGCAGTTGCTATACGGTGAGCAGTTGCTATACGGTGAGCAGTTGCTATACGCTGAGCAGTGGACTTCCACACGTGGTGAGAATGCCGCATTAATTTCATGGTCCTGCTTGGTGCCCAGCTCGGGCGCTTGGGGTTGTTGGCGTAAGTTACTTGGCATGGTTTGCGTGGAGTGTTTAATTGTATTTTCGACATAATTTACTAAATGCTGTAATTTAGCATGTTGCACTCGTGTTATTGACGTAATTTAGTCCTGTAAGTAGCATGCTGTGTTTAATTTACCGTGTTGCTGACATAATTAACCATGTTGCTGACATAATTAACCATGTTGCTGACATAATTAACCGTGTTGCTGATATAATTAACCGTGTTGCTGACATAATTAACCGTGTTGCTGATATAATTAACCATGTTGCTGCTACAAACATGTAGCTGTCTTGCCAGCTGCGAGTCAAGACTGATGCTTGTTATGGACTCGCTTAGAACCGAAATGGTCACACGCTTCAAAAATCTATTGATTAACGATGAAAATAACTGGAGCTCAGAGAGCAGTAAGAGACTAATTTCTCTCTAGGAGCTAATAAAGAAAGCTTCTGAAGCTTCGTATTTGACACAACTCCTTCCAGAAAAATTGAGGCCTGTTCATTTTAACTCTGATCTATGGCTGAAGTGAAAAAGCTGTCGTGAATGCAGAGCAAAAAAAATCCGTTCCCAACCCGTCCACTACAGCTGCTGCCGAATTTTTCAGCTCGACTAACTTTGACTCTCGGTCTCAATTAGCAAGTCTAATGTTTTGCCATTCGAAGTCGTGGAGAATATAACTTCTGTAATTAGCAAAACTCAAATCTGGCTCTGCTATGATGTCAGCACTGAGAAAGGAATCACGCTCGTACGCTATAGTCACGCACCGAATGTGCACGGCCCTCCACCTCAAACATAAGACACTTAGTAGATTAGGCCATTTGTGCTGGGCCTGCTACACTTTGTATTTTATGAGAAATTTTTGCATTTGTGGGTTAACCTGTTGACAGTCACCGCCCTGGTGGCCGGTGTTACATTCATACGGTATGTTTAATCGACGGAAACCGTGTGAATGCAACAACCACGCGGACATCATATGATGTCAATACCGGTTAACAGGTTAAGCTAACGGGGTTAAATTTTTCCTCAATATTGGGTAACGACTTGCAAAACATGCTGCGGTTAACTTATTTATGTTTCTTTTTCATCCCATTCATTCCAATACGTACACACAAAGCGAAAAAAAAGCTTAGGAATTAATTCTGAGAGTCGAGGGTTAAGATCCCACGTCCGTTTCGCAATTCTGAAGTGGAGCTCCAGGAGATTTAGCGAGTCGTGGAGCTGCGTGAGCGACTGTTCGTAAAGTGAACACTGAGAACACGAGGAGGTCTGACAAGATATCAGCGTCTGCAGACACGCATATCAGGTGCTTTGTGGTTGAAACCTGATGCTGGTAACTGTTATTGTCTCTAACACCGGACTCCAGCACCCAAAGTCACTTACTCACAAACGAAAAAAGAGGACGTCCCAAGAGATGAAATTAGTGCGCAGTTACCTCTTCGGACTGAATCTGCGAAGGATTTTGAATTTCATAGGACTCGGCAAAAGTTAAGGAAAGCTCACGTGAAGTCCTCTGTAAATGAAGGTAAATTGGACACCAGTACGTGAAGGCGTGGAGTGATGGTCTCTCGAGGAAAGAGCTTATTCTTAATGGCAGTAGAACTTTAGGAAGCTACTGATTTCCATCTTGCCGTTGAAGCGCTGGACAATAATATTAAATAGGCTTTGTTGCAAACGATGGAAGTTTCACTGGTGATTTCAACGATAAAGTATTTATTCGATGTAATGAGGTGATCTTCGGCAGTCATTCCAGTCACGCTGTCTGCTGGCACCGCATACTGATACATAGTATGTCTCTATTAATACTCGTATGCCCATACACATATGTATGTTTTAGCTCGGACATTCTGGTCACATATATCTCACAGGTCTTGAGTAGAATTCTGTCGCGGAGATGTGTGCAACTGAAAGCTCGTGTCATGCGTTATTCATGGAACAGGTAAACAATTCTGGCGACAGACGAACTGTGGTTGTTTTACGTGATCAAACAGAGCTGCCTGTAGAGCCCCCTACATATGGGAGCAGCAAAAGTAATAAAAGCTAGAAGCGCACTGCAGAATGTACAGTCATGCTTCTCATAGAGCGCTAGATCATTTCTAGCAATTACAGCATACAACCGTTCTTCAGTTATTTCAGTAAAGAAATCCAGAAGCAGTTTACCATCAATAGAACATCTACGGCCACTACCTTCAGTCACCATCGTTTAATTCGGTACTCCTGACAGAAATTTAATTTCGAGAGGTTTCTTAAATCTTCCAGGTCGTTGTAAATAAAGTCCGTCAAGTGTTTGCAAAATAGGACACTATGAATCAATGAGTTGAACTTTTGAGTGCTACAGGGCTACCTCAGTCCCTGCTGCATTTTCGCTCAAGGTTATTATAGCACTCACATGTTCTCAGCGAGAACTACCGGGCGTCTCATGGAACACCAGACAGGGGAACATTGTGCTTTAGCACCTCGCTATACCAACGCTCTAATCGCCCGTATGGATCGTTGAACTCTTTACCGACTGTATATAACGCAGTTCAGTTTAACAAACGCGGAGATTATTTACGTGTTTAGGACTGAAAGAGTTAAGGTCCGGTGGTTGTGTGGGGCAGAGCGTTGTTCAGGTGTGTCATCCATCCGAGAGGCGCTAAGGTTGTTTTTTCGCCACTCGCGTGACTTAAAGTTACGCCCAAAATTGTTCATTCCCTTGAGTAATTTTTGACTATTTTGAGCAAATCCTCAATAGGCTACTTTTCTTAGCAATGCATATACCAAAAGTTTCGAATGTGTTCTGGTATAAAAAAGGGAAAAGAGAGTATTTGAAAGAATATATTTTAAAGAAAAAATTAACTTTAAAAACAAGTGAACTAGGCTTATATTTATCCGTAACCATCTCAATTATCTGCTGTAAGACACCTATAGTATATCAAACCAATGTTATTTGATTAACAAATGCATTTAATATAATAATGTGAATATTCCATTTCATTCTAGAGTATCCTAATAAGTTTGCTCAACGTTAGCATCCGTGAAATTCCTCATCTCAACTTTAGCCACAGCTCAGACAACGTGGTGATGACGTAGGAAGTCGGTGCAGAGTTGCGACGGAAAATTGTTGATGCACACAAAAACGGCAGTGGCTGCAAATCTATTTCGAAGCAATTTGAAGTTCCTGTATCAACTGCTCAAAGTATTATGCAAAAGTAATGAAAGTTTAATGTCATCCAGCACCTGGCAAGACGAGAAAAATTGAAATATTAAATTTCACCTCAAAATGGCGCACGCAACCCCGGTTGCAGCGCGGCAGGGAGCGTAGAGGAAGATAATAAAGGAGCGATCATTTATTTCGAAATAAGTCCCAATCAACGCATGTCACAATTTGGATTTTCAAACAGTAAGACTACGATCTCAAAAATTAAACGTGGAAATCACGTTGATCCTTCTAATTGGGTTTTGAAACTTGGTGACCGATCGCTAAGAGTTGAAGTGGGGATAATCATCAAATTTATCATCATTCAGTACGGGCCGCCGTGGAGATTGACATGTCTAAGCACCCCAAAATTTGCCCGGAATTTTTACTGTCCCGTAATTTCTCCGATTACGATCATTAAGCGTGCGTCAAAGTCTCATAAAGGAGTTTCATTCACACGTTTCTCGGAAATATCTGAATGAGGATACTGATGAGAGGATACGATGAGGATAACATGGAGAATAGGCAGAGCTGGATATAGGAGGGAAGAGAGTAGGTTAAGGGCAGGATGAGGGAAGAATGCGAGTAAAGTTTGAGATCAGGATATAAAAAAAGAGTAGGGAAAAAGTAGGGTGTGGGAAGAAGAGTTGGATAGAGAGCAGGATATGGGAGGAAGAGAGTAGAAAATAAAGTAGGGCGTGGGAAGAAGAGTAGGATAGAGAGCCGGACATGGGAGGAAGAGCGTACAAAAGAAAGCAGACCATTGGGAGAAGAGTAGGATAGAGAGCAGGATATGGAAAGGAAAAGGGTAGGGAAGAAATCAGACATTGGGACAAGTGTAGGATAGAGAGCCGGACATGGGACAGAAGAGGGTAGAGAAGACAGCAAAACTTGTCAGAAGTAACAGCAACACCGACAATTAAAGAGTTACACTCAGGCGTCGTCAGCGAAGGCAGAGCGATGCCCAATTCACGGCGACAGCCAAAAGCGAACAATTCACGCAGAGAGAAGTTTAATTTTCCACGTATTTTCAGTTCGTGAATTTCACAAAATGCCTCGAGTGCGGCTTGACTCGTAAAGCTGTGCATTGCTATAGATATATTCTAATAAATCCCACGATAGATAGTCCTTCCCTATAAAGACTGGAAAGCGCAAGTATATTTTTGACCTATTTTTTGTTGTCTTTAGATAGTCGTACATCTCAAGTACATTTTTTTATGGTACGCTAGCGTAGTCAATCAACCCCTTCCTCGATAGGTTTTGTCGAAGGCGTGCTATATTCAGGAGATTTTTACAATAATCTGAACGTGTATGGGAACACTATGAAACAGAAGGTACATGAGGGAGAGGTAAGGGATACACGAGTAGATCAATGAACTTACTTCAAGCTTCTCAATTCAAAATAGAAATTGTGGCGAGTTTGCTCGCTCAAAGTGGAGATATACAATTTAGGTCATAACGAGTTAACTCTATTTTTCAGATGAATGGCTTAACAAGTGGTCAACCAGATGTCAATTATTTTTTTAAAGATTTTTCATGCAGGTTGTGCCGGACGCTGACTCGGAACTAAGCTATCTCAGACGTGGAAACCCAACGTTCAGTGATGTGTTAGTAATAAATAACTATCAATTTAATTATCTATCTATCTACGATGCTGTATAGTTTCGAAGAGCGGACGTTCGGGAACCATTGCAAAGAAAACTTTAGTTAGAAATCTTCTAAACTTGATTAAGCTAACCAAGCTTTTGAACGACTATAATCTATCCATTTTCCTACCGATGAATATCACGTTATATAATAACTGCCCAGTGTTACTTTCTTGGTTCTTCCATCTGCTTGCATGTGTGCACGAATAGATATCTAGATAACAGCCGGACGTAATCGATCATTATTGACTGTGAGGTGTAGGATTACAGGCGTACAATTCGTTCGAAGAAAATATTAACTTCTACATGTGTTGTAGGAAATCAAACTCTATCATATTGCGTTTTTAAATGAGACAAAATTACGTCTCTGAAATGATCCTCAGATATCTATATAGCGACTGAAGAAATGTTCAAAAACCGTTTTGTTGCGGTTTTTGCACTTAACCAATTCATTCAGATCATAATTTGGCTTTAGATTTTGAATGTTGCTAAGAATCTAATGTACTCGTATGAAAGGTAAACATGAGCTAGCTTTCTATGTACAAAAATACAAAAAATTTATTTTCTCGATCGAGTTTGGTTGAATTACTCGCCAAAAACAATGCATCCTCCTCTTCTCAAGTACACATTCGTGGGTTCAAGAACTTTCTTCTGAAATGCTGCCAAGAAAATGCTGCGTAAGTTAAAAAACATCAAATGTATTTAGCATGCTAGGGTTTGCGGAACATAGCCCGCACATACGGAGATGAATGGAACGCACTCGTTATCCAGTCTATTAATAGAGTCTGGCTTAATTCATCAATCAGGGAGGTCCTGGTAAAGTCGGTCGGATTACTACGTCACAGCCAGCTCGGCCTCTCCAGCCCCAAGATGTCTCGTCTGATCAAACGAGACGTCTCGCCGTCCACGGACTCCAACGCGCCCTTTGAGCGCCATTAATTTATAATAAATTCTAAGACCGGTCTCGTACTTCTAACTCGATAAAAGCTCGTAGAAATCACCAACGATTTCACAGGCTTCGTAGAAAATCGTCCTTTCTTGTGGCCTATCGAGGTTAGAGCTGTCAAGTCCCATAATTACGACCAAGGCCTAATCCTATTGAAAATTTACAAGGCCCGAGCGCCTTGCGTTCAGAGGCGTCTAGCACCCCTATTCTGATAGTCGTTGTAGGCTTTCTTGGTCCCTGGACTCGGTTCGACCACGCTGTAAATTCGGAGACTCAGTTAAGCGGGAATTTCCAATCCGTACGCTCTGGAAAATCTTCAGAGCATTTTTCTGTGACTCGTTAGCGACAATTTGAAGAGCTTCACTGCTATTGCTGCCTAGGAAAAAAACCGTCCGTATTTTTGCGAGTACTCGGATACAGATTGAAGAAATCGCAGGAGCTCCTGTATATTTAGTGAGAAATGTACCCAGAAAGTGTATACCAGAAAAGAGCTCTATCATTCATTTATAGGTGTACGCAGAGGAATTAATAAGAGTCTCACTCCAACGCCGCTCGCTATTGCTCGTCTCACTATAACCTATCCCTAAATTTAGAGCCGCTCTGCCGCACCACTGTCTCCGTTTAATTAAGATAGCAATTTCAGGTGTGGAGTGGGCTTCGTTTTTCGAGACCGAGGAATCGAGTTAACCCAAGGATGAAAGCCACATTTCCACCGCTCTAAGGGCTGGCCGGCAGCTGAAAAGGAAAAGGGAGATTCTGTAGTCGCGTTGCAGTTGCCTTCCTCCTCTTCGTGGCTTGAATGTAAACTCAACAAATTCATTTCCGCAACATTTGGGACATTTTATTTTAGCAGTGACTTCTTGCCTCTCATTACTGGAGAAATATTTCAGTCGGACCGAGTCTCCTGATTTGCTGCAATAACACCGCCCTTATTTAGGGGAGTGCGAGTGCTACTTAGGTTGGACTCGGCTCATTTTATCGGAGGGAATACCAGGCCCGAGGCAGGAAGGCCCTGCGACTCGGTGAAGACGATCTCAAAGATCGAAATTACAAGAATAATTAACAGCGTTCTCGGTGCGAACACGGAACTTTGTACGTGCGTATTGCTTGCCTCTAATAATAAATGAAACGGTGGGAAGCCATAAACAGTTAAACAATAAATAAAACGGTGGAAGCCATAAACAGTTACAGGTAGTCTCCCACAAATATGTGCCGTACGTGTTTAGTGCAGGATTTGTTTAATTTTTAGAATTCCCTAGTCCCAGGTGTTCGGAATATTTGCTCCTGGCTACGCATTTCCAATCCTAGGAGCGAAACAATTCTGAGTAAAAATCGAACTGCGCTCGAAACCATTAGCCTAAACGTATGGCGAGGACTATTTGCTGTTAAAAATTACATACTTTAGACGAGATTACGATGTGAATCGCTGAACAAAGTACGAGGATTATACATATTAGCAATTATTGCTTTCTTATACTTACGAGAGGCTATTTAGGTATTTAGTGTTTACGCAGATTTGACATCGATTTAACCTTTACGCACTGTTCCAATAGGCAATAGCTCAATTTCAGTGCTGACATCTCTCCAGCACTGATGAGACTCTCCAGGTGGTCAGCACTCTCCAGGTGGTCAGCCCTCTCCAGGTGGTCAGCACTCTCCAGGTGGTCAACACTCGCCAGGTGGTCAACACTCTCCAGGTGGTCAGCACTCTCCAGGTGGTCAGCACTCTCCAGGTGTTCAGCACTCTCCAGGTAATCAGCACTCTCCAGGTGATCAATATTCTCCAGGTAAACACTCTCTAGGTCAAATTATCTATTTAGGTACTGATTACTAGACGGCATTGATTTTGTTTTTGTTCTTTTGGAATTTACTACAATCTACATCATCGAAGAGAAAGTACATATATAAATGACAAATACAACATCTCAGTTTAGCATAGGTAATTCTTGACAACCCAAAGCTTGCACTATCTTTGTTAACTGCCATTTCACAGCACGCAATTCCTTATCAGTAGACGCTGCTCCCCAACGGCACTTCGTAAATCCGGTGACCGATGACGTCGCTCTCGATGCAGTGTAAGTCCCCGGCTTATGAACATAAGCACCGGTTTTACGAGCCAAGTTTCTTGATGTATGACCATTTCAAGGCAGGAGAAGGCACCCGAAATTTCATATGGGATGTACTTGATGTATGCGACACTCCTATTTTACTGCTCCGGAAAATTCGAAATAATCGTTCAGTGTAGCCTTGCCAGCAAAGAGATCAGGAGAGGAGCCCAAAAATACAAAGGCTTTAAAGCAACTTCCCCCGCTTTATTTCATCTTTCTACCCTCAGTAAAACCCGCGAACTTTCGACCGTAATTTTTGGCATAGACGTCAGGCAAAAGCCGACTTAGGCTCGCGGATAAATAGCCCCGAACCAATTCTGACCGGGCGGATAGCTTTGACCCACGGAAAAAGGAAATAACAATTTCTTAGCGCTGGGCAGTAGTCAACCCTGATGGCAATGAATTGTCTAGAAAAGTGTCATGCAATATTTCTTGAGCCTAAATCGATTCAAGGGGCATTAGAAAGGAACAAACGCGAGCACACATTTTCGAAACTACATATACTGTGGAGATAGATTTCATCATGAGCGTATATCTTACGGCACACTTAAGAATCTGGGGTAAGTAATTGCTGTTCAGGTGCAAGAAAATGATAATCCTCGTCCCCCCTGACTTCAAGAAGGTCTTCTCGGACCACACCTGCCATTGAACGCATGCATGGTTCTTATGAGAAAATAATTCCCAATACATAATTCAAAACCCTCGTACATTCATATACGTAGAGCTCACTTTGACCACCGTATAATAAAGTCAGCGAAAATCGAAAATTTTAAGTCAATACTCGATTAAATGAAGAGCACACGCTCTTTGAAAATTAAAATTAAAAACATTACTTCACAGTCCTTGTTTGTCTTCACCATGCTGTGAGTGTATTAAGTCGAGCTTGTTTTCATATTTTTGTGCTTCTGAAAACTCCCAATTTCTTCGCCCGTCCAATTTTCCCGGCTTTTGTCAAGAAGCCTATTCTGTAAGCTTGCAAATTTTAAAATGTATACAGAAGATGCTTCTTCAAAATAACCTGTTTGATCAACGGTCTCCCGAATGAAATATGCTTCACATATATGGGAACGGTAATCATAGCGAAGAGAGTTTGTCGTATCAAAAAATGGATTGGGCTAAGATTTGAATAAATTATAGATACGAGAATCCAACCATAGTTCGTTAAATAGCGAAGTATCAACTAAAATAAAGGAATTTGCTGCGAATGCCTGATAGAGACTATGGTAACTGAGTTACAAATTCTTCTTATAAACAGGTATACGTACGGACTTGTTACACGATTTGTATACTATTATTCCCTTTTATAATACATTATGCTCATCTAAGCCGAAAGAAAAATGCCTACCGTTGCAGATAACTTCCACAAAGAACCACAAACCTCACCCGTCAATAAATTTTTCCCACCGTTCTTTATACGTCGGGGGTCAGGGACCCCAATTTATTCCATGGCCTGAGATGAATCCTGCCGACCGCATAAAATACAATCAAGATTCGATGGAGGACTCGGCCCGATACTACCTAGAAGACAAATAAACATCCCTTGGATCCAGTCAATAAATATGCAGAATTGATGGAGGATTATAAAAAATCATTGAGTGGGAATGGGTAAAACTGATTTATGTATGCACCAATGTTCTGTAAAAATAAAAGTGGTGCATCACTCAATCCTTTTCTCATTAGCATTTTTGTTGCAGACAAACTGCACAAGCCTTTAGCCGTTCCGTTACTGAGCGGGCGTTCGGAGGAGAAGTTAACAAAGGCGAGGAAATTATGTGATCAAAAAAGGATAGATATTTTACGTCGAATAGCGCTTTCATCCAACACTAAGGAGTGAGAGCTCTGCAACAAAGCCACAACGGCGCAAAGTTTCTTGCTAATTAGCAACGCCACTCTATTCTCGATGAAGGTGTCCAGCGAGACCCTCGTTGAAAACTCTGAGGGAGGTCGGGACGTGATTAAAAAATGTATACGTAAATGTGCCTTGATTCCTGCATTTGGTCGTTGGGTTTCTGCCTCACAGTTGCGTTTACTCTGTTGGTTTTTTCATGTTCTGGTTGTCAGCTTTCTACGCATTTCTGCATTCTAAGATCTTTAAAGTTCTTTTGAGAATATTACAAAGGCAAACAATGCTTACGTGTTCTGTTCACACGCTGGACCGCCCCATTTTTTAAGGAGCTGCTCTGTTGGAATTCCTACAATGGAGTATCATTTATTGCTCGTATAGAGTCGTAAACGAGCTGCCAGAAGATGATGTCCCAATAAATCAGTATCATATTCTGGCCACAAGCTGCAGGTACCTTACCTGAGCGTGCTCTGTGCAATATATGTACAAGGGAGAAGTTAACTCAGAGATACGTAACTGAACTACGATTGCTCATGAAATATTTATTAAATATCGTGTTCCATATTGCATAACTAATTAGCGAATAAATACGATGTTGTTGTACGTTATTAACTTTGAAATCAAATCAAACGATATGCGCAATGACCACAGAACAGACGAAGCCCGTTGTCTCATAGCGAAGCATGTATGCTGCACTTCATACGAGCGTGTCTAAATCCAAACAGTATGAGCACGGGATATGTTCCGTCCGAGTTAGTGGCAAGTGTTCAACATCTTTTTTGAGTTCCAATCGTGCTTTTGTCGAGGGAGATCGAACATCAGGTTTTTTTTTCTAAAAAATTAAAAATAAATTCTTTTGAAATATCTTTTAGGTTAGGTAACATAAGAAATTTACGAGACAAAAGGATAACTGGAATGTAATTTTTTCGACACCCTGTGTTACCCAGTAAAACCTGGGTGCCCTGCAGTTTTTTTGTGCTGGGCTCAACGATTCCCTCCGCAAAAAGCCAATTTCCTCACAAGGTTTTAAATTACTGCCAAGTGGGCAGAAGAAGAATCATAAAACTGATCTAGTAAGCGGAAAACATCTGAGTAAGCAAATAGATTAACCATAAACGAGAAGAGTTTTAATTCGCCAGCCGAGTTCGCTGCTCGACACGATGGTGTCGAATGGTGACTCGGTAAGCTTAGGGTCATATTTAAGTCAAACCTCAAATATTGCTTCACACCTATTTTAGCGCATTAGTAACCCACAGTCATGAATGAGAGAATGAATGCTCTAAAGATGTCAAAAAAGCCAAATAAACACTGTACACAGCTAGAAGAAAGAATGAATTTTGGGCATCATGTTGAAGGATAACATCGAAATATAAATCAGAAGCAATGGGAAGAAGATTACAATTTTAAGGGTTCTGTGGTGAGAGAAATATTTTTACGGAAAATCTTCCTGTACGTTGTGCAAATCCCATCATGATCTCGCGTGCGAACGTCGCCAAATGACGCTGACCATCATGGCTCTTTCAGGTCTCGTACAAGTTTATTTCACGTATGTTCACTTTGAGCGTCATAACCGTGCTTTGCATGCATTATTTTTCTCTTGTCAACAAGCTAGACGCACTGACGAGGATCGTATCACGTTTTGAATGACCTGGCTCATCCGACGTTAATTCCCAGCGAATGAACTGGAGCCAAGACAACGATGTCCCCATTCGAAGAGATAGAGCCGCTCAATCCCATTTTCTAAGCATGAAAATGAGGTTCTAACCTTCCTAAGCGTGCCAGTCTCGAAATCTTTACGGGGCATCATAATGGGCTTCTGAGGCAGGTTGGACAGCCGTTACCCACGTCCACAACCCGTTTTGCACCTCCACTCGCAAAAAATAAGTGCACGGTAATGCAAAATGGTCCGACACGTTCACGGGCTCAATATAAACAAGATGAAACAAAGGTTTTCCGCCTTCCGTTCGTTGTTTGCTCCTAATTCGTTTCTGCCTCCTAAGATCCTTGCAGTTCTTCTGAGAATATTAGAAAGGTAAGCCATGCGTACGGGGGTTTTGAAACTAACTTACCTAACCAAAAGTATTTTGAACTAATACAAATTAAGAAAACTCATTATGCGTACATTCAGAAAATAGGAATGCTTTGAGTCGTTCTTTATTTTACTTCACTTTAATCAAACCNCCACCCGATCCGTACAATCTATTACTATGTGAAAATGATACCTAAGGAAATTTTTTCGTTTATGGTACCGACAATGCAAGCTGCCTCGGCTGCCAGTCAGGGCACTCTGCAATGCAATGCACTAATTTCTTGGCTGTAGATGCAGAATTTCTGTACGTACAGAAGGCGTTACCTTTTGGACCACTGGTAATGGTGAAAGGCTCCTTTAGACCGCCAGCGCACTTCGTCCGATGGTTGGCGCGTCCCAATGAGAATGTGTGCCGCGAGACCGTGTTCCCAATTGGCTGTACGAAGAGCAGGGGACAACCGCAGCACGCGACGACACTCTCACGAAAACCGAACGAATTGAAAAGAAGAAAAGAAAATCCTCAGGGCATGAGGCAGCCAGAGCTGATACGGGCACTTGAGCGAATATTAAGGTGGTAGCGGCGTGGGTCTGTGCCCCCCTGGCCTCCTTGGTTCCCCCTCCCACTCCCCTCCTGCGGGGGCATGGGGGGAAGGCCCGCTAAGCTCATGAGCGCAATTGATGGGGGACGCTGTGGCTCCTTCGCCCCTAGCTTGCACACACACATGCACATACACACACATACATGGTGGGTATGTGTTACATACACACACACAAGCATATACAATACATACCTTGAGCATAGTTCGGGTTTTCTTGTTCAAACTACGCCCATACTCGCATATGTAAACTTACATGCACAAATACATATTTACAAACGCGCTCATACACACACGTACTTGTAGATTACAAACATACACACTCACGCATACATAGCCACGCATACATCGGAAGATAAATCCACGCTGTACTAAGTGTATTCTTACACACACATACACACAGCCACACGCACGGAGCCACACACACACAACCTCACATATACAGCTACACATACACACTCACACGTACACTGACAAATACATACAGAGTCACACACACGTTCACACATACGCCGGCACTCGTACCCAGGCACTCGTGTACAGCCACACATACACACGCACACGTACATGGGCCCTCGCATACAGGGTCACGTACACGCTCACACGTGCACAGCCACACATACATGACGGCTCACGCGCGTGCACGATCGCTCATACACAATCAATAACACTCACAAATACAAGAACTATCTCATGGAAACCTAATTTTTCACGTTCACCTTACAAAGATTTTCAGAAAAAAAAATTATGAGGTAAGTATTCAGAAGACAACTGGACGCGCTGCCTAAAGGTGCAAAAACACACGCAGTGGTTGAGGGCTATGACTTAAAACTCCCTAACTAACAGCTGCCCAAATGTTTTCAAGGCAGCGGCAGGGTTACGTGAAAATTTCAAGTTAATTTTCAAGTGCAGTGGAGAGCTCTCATTCTATCTCTCCCGTCACTCAGCCAAGCCAGTAATACTACGACGACTGCGACGAAGCTTTCGGTGCTTCTATCGTGCCAGTTTAATATGATCCCGCTCACGGATTTGATAAATGCACAGACACGTTTCAACGTTTAACTTCTGTATTAAGTTGGATGAATTTGGTTGTCAGACATGAACAGGCTCCTTTTAAAGAGAAGAACAAGCCCTTCAGCTTTATTAAAAAGAAATTACTCTTAGTCATACGTATGACTCATGTTCTATAATTTTATGTTTCAAAGATGTTTATCGTAGTTATGAGAAATTTCTCTCTTTCATTATTTCTCGTAACTTTTCATGTAAGCCAAAAATTGATTCCCATTTGGAAATATCTCGTTACTTCTGGAAACCTAAATGATTTCAATAAGTCATTATCAGTAAGAGAAGTACACAGGGAATACAAAATCCATTTTTAACTGTTAAATTTGAATCCAAAAACTTTTTGATCTAGCGCTCGAGAAATGTGAGAACGTGCGTTGTCGTGTAGAAAATTCCTCGTTTGCGTTACTAGTTTTTCTGTCCCAATATTTTATGAACTCATTCAGTCTCAAAACAACCAAATTGCTGGAGTATTCTTTTTCTTTTTCATCAATAAATGCCCAATTTCGCTCAATATGAAACAATATGCAAGAATTTCCTAAAGTGTGGAGAGCAGAGTACGAAGGAACCGTCAGCACTCAACCACCAAACTCTTTTACTGTTATTGTCAAAGAACGTTTACTTCTCAGCTCTAATTTCTGTTGGAAGAAGCAATTTTTTTCTTGCTAATTGAAATAGTTAATGAAACACATATTGATTTACCGTTTTTTTCATAACATTTAGAAAATATCTTACACATCTGGTTTCAATTTACCGACGGGTCTAAAACACCGAAGTCCATATACAATGGGTGCAATGAATGTCCGATACACATTCAAAAGTCCAATCCAAATTACTCAGCTTTTGCCTCGTCAGACCATGGTACAGCGTCTTAAACACTTATTGGCTTCTCTATATGTACCTGGGCAAAATTCAGACGATTTGTCACGTGAAATGGTTTCAACAAAAGTGTTTTTCTTGGAGCGCGAGAACGGAATGTCCTGTTCCTAAGAAATTCTTTACTTGCGTTTTTGCATAGATTTGTCCCAGCAGCTTCCAAATCATTTGGAATATCAGTCGAGTCACTCGAGGATTCTTCGTTAATTTACTGACTGAAGATATGTTTAGCTACACGGTTTATTTTTTTAGATGGATTCCCTGAACGTAATAGACTTGAAGCGTATAGATAAGTCATAACCCTGCTAATCGTGTCACCAATGGCTGAGACTGGTATTTCTAGCATAGATGAAATTTTTGATGCTTGAGGGGGCTCAATTCCATATGAATAAGAACAGAAACAGTACAATTTTCCTGTTTGTGGGGTTTATTTTCATTTAAATAAACACGTAGCATATGTAAAAGTTATCATGTTGAGCAAACAGGATTTCGTTCGCGCAGCAGGAATGGGTCCATGGCTTATTAAACGGGTTTAAAGTTCATTAGCCCCCCTTGACACCGTGGAATTACACAACGTTCCTTCAAAAATGGGTCGATTTCTATGGAAATTAAGTTATTAGTTTGTTTAAAGCTTCCTATCCACATGAAACGTGATCGAAAGAGAGCTAGGAGTAGGGACCATTTATTATCGACCGTAGAGAACTGGGAATCTGAACACAAGGAGTGTTCCTACGCAGAATCCCTTTCACGGGAAGACCCCAGGTCAAAATGGAAAAGAAAGAATGATAAAACAGTGATGACGAATAAAGTATGGAAATTAAAAAAAACAAAAGTAGGCACGAAAGATAAAGGTTTTAAATGCCTCTCTATAGCTGAGGTAATCTAGCAGGGCCCCCGGGAGATGCCACTCCCTTTAACATACAATGCACAAACTTGACTAATCTAACCCTATTGCCTGATCCCATTCCTCCTGAGGGGATTTATAGGAGGAATGAATAAGAACATTCTAAGAAAGTTCCTGCAAAGACTCGTTTAAGATTGCAATAAATGATGTTGATAAGCATTCGCTTATGAATCAGTGACAATGAACTTTTTTGTATGAATATAGAGGAAGGTTCAAATTAACGATATCAGTAAAGTACAGTATCAATCTAAATCTTCTTGAGAATTTATTCGCCGATGCAAGCACAAAAATTTACTCATGGGAAATTTTGGGTACTTCACGTGGGACTTGACACGTTGCTTACGAACGATGTACGCAACGATTTACGTTGCAAATTTCCTTAACTAAAAAGTAGGGTAAGAAAAGTGACGATTTTGAAAGCTTGAGATCTTTTGAATATAATTGGTATCTAATATTTACTGTACCTTGCATTCAAGTTTATTCCTCTCTGCTTAGGTGAGCTGTTACCATGCAAGATAAGTTCTTTCGTAGAGAATATGTTTCATAACACTTGTCTATGTGATCCTCGAAAAACATCGCGTCTACGTTAGAAATTCTAGGAAATCAAGAAAAATCAAGCGTCAGAAAGTGTCTGAGAACAAAACACAAAGCAGCAAGATTTTGTACTCATCGACTCTCACTGCGATACTTCGAAGGCAAGACGCAGCATTCGTTCAATTGAGGATCTGTCAGTTGAAGAACGGGCAAGGGAACGGTTTCGCAAAGGTGACGACACAGCGTATTTTTGCATTGGAGATTTGCTCTTTTGACGCCGTTTCTAGGAACGATTGCTTTGGCTCACTCCGATGCGTGCGTACGGACTTGAGCGTCGTTACAGTTAATTGGAAAAACAGAAGGTGAGCTTCACGGAATGAAAGGTAAGCGGGGCACGACAGTGCAGCTATGTAACTGTTTCTATAACGCCAATGCTATGCTCTAAGACAAAATTATGTGCGTTTGTTGCAGTAAATAGAAATTATGGTGAATTGAAACAAAATTTACCTGAGATGATGTGAGAACTTTTGAAGGGTATAGTAGTAAAAAAGTGAATAAGATAAGAACAAATATAGTGAGAAGATGATGGTGAATAGAAATAATCCAAACAATGAAATTTAGTCAGCATCACAAAAAAGGTACAAAGATATACTGATGATTAGGAAAAATAATTGAATTACAAAGCCAGTTTTAGAAAGCATGGTGTCTTTCATTCAGGCTTTTTCTGGGAGTTAATGATGCCCTAATTAATTTTATTATGGAAAGATAAAAGTTGCAGCTAATTAACCAGAGAGGTAATGAATCTGCAGTTTTCTATCGTGCAGGTCCGCACTTCCTGTTTTCTTTTTTTTGAAGCACGAATGCGTGCACCGATAACGGCTGCGACACTCGATACATTCGTGTTGTTATCCCTGTAATTTGAGACAAAGAGTTATCCCCTTTCGAAACCGAGTACAAGTTTAATATTAATATAACAAGGGTTTAATCACCGTTGCTACAATTAACGCGACTCCATCAGTGACACTCAGGTTCAGTTTAAGGTTCATTTTCAGTTTCATGTTCATTTTCAATAGACATAGGACATTTTTCAAGCAGTTAAAGCAACAAAAGTGTCCCGGAAATTGTACTCATCACTCGGAATTCACCATATTAGTAAGTCCCCGAGTCTCATTGGAGGACTCTCTCCTCGTGCGTCCGTCTGGGGGAACCCACACTACAACGCAATGCCATGGCAACTGAATAAACGGTGAGAACTTGGAAAAATAAGCGCTACGTAGCCGACTGAGTCTCAGGATGTGTTATTATCCGTTTAAGTAGAAAGGAAGAATTGCCGTCTTTTGAAACCGTGCAAAGTTTCACAATTGTACGATAAGGAAACAAACTGGCGACATTAGGACAAGCACTAGAGTGCACACCACTTGAGACTGCTCAAAATAGAGCGATGACCCTTTGCCCTGGGTTTGCTGGACAAAATCTG